>JAYJMF010000034.1:2136740-2156112 GCA_036873715.1 Salvia sclarea | reverse complement strand
ACCGCATCGGACCGCCTCGGCGCATTTGCGCCTTGAGGCGGCCGCCTCGGCCGGTCGAGGCGCAAGCCTTAATTTTTGGTCAGATGCGTGCGCATCTGAGGCGCCGAGGGACCGCCTCGCCTCGAGGCGCGCGCCTCGAACGCTTTTTACAACACTGATTCTTGTATTGCTGCTACCTGACAATTTATAGCATACAAACTGTGGATTTAACACTCGTTGAGTCACTTGGAGGATGTTTAGTGATTCACTCATTGTTGTGGTTCTAGGGTTCTTGGCTTGTGCTTTAGCTGGTTTAAGACGTTCTTCAGTTATGCTAAATTGTTTTCCTTGAATTATTAAGATGCTAGACCGTGTAGTCTTGGTAACAAATAAAACATCTCTATTACTGATATTTATACAATAGAATATATGTTTTTTTGTTCCATTCCTTATGACTAGTCATAAAGTGGTTTGTTAAGTGGAACTTCTCAAGATGTTGCTAAAGATATTTTACCATCTGAAGTTAATGAAACCCTTAATTCTCAATCAGATGCTTGAATCTTTGTTACATTCTTATTTGAAACAGTTCTCTGTTAGTGGCACTTACTGAGGAGTGAGGAGTCATAGTTCATATGCCACTGGCAAGAAATCTATGAATAGATTTCCTTGGTTGGTCTGCTGCATTAAGTTTTTGGTCCAACAGCTGCTTTCGTTTTGAATTTTCTTATGCTTTGATTTAATTTGATTCATATTATGTCCTTATAGATGGATTCGTTGGTTTCTTATTGTTTACCTGCCAGTACTGGTCATATTACTTTTGATTCTGCTTCTCAATTCAATGTGAGTGCGACCCTGATCTATTAAAGTTACAGGTGTCACACTATCTACGTAGTAAAAAGTGGGATACCAGGGTAGCAGCTGCACATGCCATAGGGGCTATTGCAGATAATGTCAAGCATCCATCCGCAACTGAACTTTCTAGCTGTGTTGACGGAAAAATGTTGGAAGCTGGGATATCCGCCACCTTTGATGATGTGGTGGCTCTACCCAACTGGCATTCTAGAACTGGAGCCGGCACTTCTTTTAGAAGGTTTTTCTCTCATGCTGTTTGTAATTTTTTCATTGTTTCTTCTTGTTTCTAACTGCTTTCTTAGGATTTCTATGCTGGATGGATATATTACAGGTGGTGTCATCTCACGATGGAGCCCAGATAATTGTTGCTTATTCTTTTCCTTGAAGTGACTGAAATCTTGCATTTTGCAGTTTTGATCTTAACAAAGTGTTGGAGTTTGGGGCATTGGTGGCGTCTGGGGGCCAGGTACATTTCCTTTGGAGGTCAAAAGACAATAAATATGTCTATTGTTATTGTAGATGTCTAAAGCTGGCTTTTATGTTTTATGGATAATGGCATTTATGCCTGTTAATGATAACTGTCATGATATAACTGCATTTTCTTCATTATATGCGTAGTGACATATGCTGATGTGTACAGCTTAGAACCAGATCTTAAAGTGTATTTTGTGTGCTTCATAAGTGTGATTATGTCTTTTTACATGTTCTTTTCATCTAGTTATTTGAAGTGGTTTTAGTTAGTGCTATAAATTGGAATTTTGTTGGCTAATTGCTTTTATGGCAGTTAATGTCTCATGAATTAAATTGCAGGAATATGACATTGCAAGTGACAATTGCAAGAATCCCAAGGAACGATTGGCTCGGCAGAAACAAAATCTTAAGCGTCGGTTGGGTCAGTGCTACTACTACTTTTACTATCATAAAGCATGGAATGGATTTTTCATAACAAAGTGTTTTCATTGGAGTGGCAAGTCCTTATGGGTGTTACATCCATACTGCACAAATTTTTGCTGATCTGATTCGATGCAATATCTATTACCCTGCTGTTCTGGTGAAACAGTGCTCTCATAACTTATGTCATATGAAGTTCTTAACATAGGTGTACCATGTTTTATTAACACTTTCTTACTCTGCAAGATAAGGATATCTATTCTCTTGTTCTCTTATATTTGATACTGACTTCTGTCTTTGTCTAACTGATTTAGAATTGAAAGATAATTCTCAGTCTCTCTTGATTCACTTTTGTTACTTGGGTTCCTCAGCATGTATGAAGATAGTACTCTTTCTGTTTGCATTATTTGTTCATTCTGAAGTTCATCAAATTGAGTTTTTTAAAGCACTACATGTTCTTTACATAAAACTTTATTTCCTAAAATAGTAGACTTCTCATATGCAGGTTTAGACGTCTGTGAGCAGTTCATGGATGTCAATGATGTCATAAGAGATGAGGACCTTATTGAGCAAAAAGTTGCGTACCCTGGGAATGGTATTGCGTTTCAGTATTTCTCCTCACAACGTTCACATAACATCCAACAATTTGTGACAAGCATGGTGCCCACATCCAGATCCAGAAGGCCCAGTGCAAGGGAATTAAATCTCTTGAAACGGAAGGCCAAAAGTAATTCAAAAGACCAATCAAAAGGATGGTCAAAAGATGGGGATACAGAGGCAGCACCATCACATGATATGGTATCACCAAAGAGCGTCCCAGTCGACACATCAAGCTCTTATAAGGTGAGTATGGCAATTTCTATGGTTTCTTTCTTCCCCATACCATTGCAGATGGAGAGGGTGTTTAGCGGAGCTTATAAGCTCTGTTTAACAACTTAAGGTGTTTTTAGAAAAGTAAGAGAACCTCACCTTTTTCTTGGAATCCCTTTTACTTTTGATTTATAACTTAAATCTTATTGGCATCTTTAACGTATTAGAATTCTCATTCAGAGGCATTTAAACTACTAAAAGAGCTTGTGTTAGGAATCACAAGTTCCCAAGCTTGGTAGAGTTCTTCTAGCAGTCAGAACTAGTTTGAGGCCCTAGACAGATCATGCATGTCTGGAATTGCATTTTTTTTGTTTCACAGGTTATGCCTTGGTTTGCCGATCATTGAACTAATAGAGTCGGTCATTCTGTTGTAAATGAGGGAGTTTGGATTTCTCCATGTCCATTTTGTACGAAGTATGGTAAACAAATTTTCAGACTAAGACTTTGTGATCAGAATCACATACTCCCTCCGTCCCATGAGAGTTGGCTCGTATTCCATTTCGGGGTGTCCCACGAGAGTTGGCACGTTTCCTTTTTTGGAAACTTTATTACTCACAACTTTAAATAATATATATTCCTATCATCACTTTATATCACTTTACACTACTTTATTACTTTTCTAAAATATTGTGCCCAAAAGGAAGGAGCCAACTGTCATGGGACGGAGGGAATACTTCTCTATTGATATAAAGTTTGCTGTCTTAAGGTGATATAAGTTGGAATCTCTGAGCAGAGTGAACATGGATAAAGTTACCTGATTGGTCCATATGTCTCTACAACTATTTCACATGATTATGTTCTGGGAGATAAATGAGAAGAGAACCTATGAACTTAGTGCAAAATCTATGGCTTAGATAGCCATTTTGTATGTATTCGTGTATTATGAATTCTTATGAGTTAGATTATTTAATCAAAGATTCTTGCTGAAAACAAAAGCACATTTGACCATTGTTAATGGAATAGTCAAACTTACTTAAACATCACAAATTCTGTGCCAATGATCTTCTAATTTCTCTATGAATGTGAATAAAGTACCATCTCAACATTTTTTTGGGTCAGACAATGCAATAACATAATAAAAATAGATAAAGTATATACTGAACTTGGGCATGCCCGAGGGGGTAGCTGTACTGCGTATTCTCTCATATATTTCCTTCTACCAAGTCTTTTCCTTTATATCTGGTCCTTCCCAATGGTTTTCATCATCTTGTTTCTTTTGGAGCCTTGGGTTTCTGATATTAATTTTAATTTTAATGCAGCAACTTACAGATGTAATCTCTGATGAGGAGAGTTTTGAAATTGATGGAGATGGGGGTTGGCCTTTCCAGACTTTTGTTGAACAACTCCTTGTGGATATGTTTGATCCTGGCAAGTGATTCTTGTTGAGCTCTCCTTGTGCAACATCTTTTCATAATTAGGCTTTTAAATGATTTACTTGTACTGCATTTGATTTCTCTCTGTATATATATTTTTATGAAATTGAGCTCTGGTTCTGTTTCAGTTTGGGAGGTTCGCCATGGTAGTATTATGGCTCTTAGGGAGATATTAACCTATCAAGGAGCTAGTGCGGGGATCCTTATGCCTGAAATGAGCTGCCGTAGTCTGTCTGTTTCTAATTTGAAAGTTGAAGATGATGATACGGCAATAAAACGGGAGAGGGAAATCGATTTGAATTTACAAGTTTCTCTTGATGAATCGGAACCGATATTGAAGAAACCAAAAATTGAAGATGCAGCATTTCCTATTAGTGTGTCCAGTGGTGTAGATCCAGAGGTCTGTATGAAAGTTGATGTAGAAAGTCTGATTCTTCCTACAGGTGCAAATGGGGGAGTTGATATTGATTTTGTGAAGGTGGAATCTCAATCTGGCATTGAGAGTGCTTCCCAGTCTATTAATGATGCTACTGATGTGAAAGAATGCATTGACGGCAATGAATCACTGGAGAAACAGAATATATTGAAAAATCTTACTGAAAACTCTGAACTCTTGAACTTCGTCAAAGATGCTAGGAATTCATGGCTGAGAAATTGTGAAATTCTGCAAGATTGTGCCATTCGCTTCTTGTGTGTACTGTCACTGGACAGGTATGATTTATTTATAATTTAGTGAACATAACTTTTCAGAATAAACTCAAAAAGAGAGTATGTTTGATAGTAGTAAATACTTAAGCTACAGAAGAAGCTTAAAATTCTGTGGCCCCAAGTATGAAGACTATTACTTTTATATAGATTTTCATCAAATATTTCTATATCTTGTTATACTCTGTCATGATCTTGTTCCTAAGGATTATGGTATAGCTCAGATGAAAATTGAATCACTTGGAACTTTTGTCAGATCTGATTTGTTGGAATTGGTGATTTACAGGTTTGGTGATTATGTCTCTGATCAAGTTGTTGCGCCAGTTAGGGAAACTTGTGCTCAGGCTTTAGGTGCTGTGCTAAAATACATGCCCTCAACGCTTGTTAGAGAAACACTAAACATTTTACTGCAAATGCAGGTAAGTATTTGAGTACAAAATGATCAGCTTCTTAGTTAGCATCTTTGTGAGGCAAACTCTTTTCATACCAGCATCTTTTTAATTATTCCTTCTATTCTTTCAGCGTAGACCAGAGTGGGAGATTCGTCATGGGAGTCTTTTGGGTATTAAATATTTAGTTGCAGTTCGTCAGGTAGATTTCTTCAATTTTTTTGTGTGGTATAACCTTAAAGTAGTGTTAATGTTATGTGGATAGAAGCTTTTTCAGCTATTTGCTTAACTCTGTTAAATATTGCGCAACAATATGTTTTTCAGTTAGAAGCTTCAGGATGTTGATAAAGAGCGACAACTATTGAATATTTGAATTGCACTTCTTCCATATATTAAAGAATTGTTTATAGAGATCGAGGTTATTAAATTAGAATTCTTGTTTTGATGCTTAACATCGAGCAATGTTGTTTTCCTCTTAAACTTTGTTTTGTTCTGTGTTAATTGTGTGAGCTTCTGATATCTGTATATCCACGTGGTGGCCTCATCTGGGTTTCACGATAAGTTCATGTTTTTAGGAAATGAATTGATCTGTGGTTATTCTGGATGCAATGCTGTGCATTGTGTTAGATAGGGTACTGGGGATACTGGTGATTAATATTAGCTGTTGAATTTACCGTTTCATCGTCACCACCTTTAATGTATTGCGCTTTTTCTATTACAATGGATATGATCAGAACTATATCATAGCTGGACCATTATGAATAAAGCAGCATCTATTAGGTGACACCTTAGTTTACTATATATTAAGCAAGAGAATTGTATCCTACACTATTCATTTGATCTTGACATAACTAGTATTTGAAGTCACAGTTTGTTATATTACAATTCTAAAATAGCTAGAAATATAGGTGGCTTTCTTGTGGTTTACAAGAGGTGTTCTCTTTAAGGAAGGACTTGTTCTTTGGAAAAAGGAGCATCTTGAAAGAGTACAAGATTTTCTAAGGTAAAGGAGCCTGTACTAGGTGCCTGCATCTACAGGAGTGGGTTATGAAATACACGCAGAGAGGATGCTATAAACTACATTTTTGCTTATGTTTCAGTCTCATGTGCCCCAATTTCCAGAAAGCCTAACTTAAACCATGAGTTTCCTTCGAAGTATAGCTTCAAGTGACAATTGAGAAGCAGCATTAGTTGACCATGGTTGGTCTAGTGATGATGTGAGAGATGTGCATTGCATCAAAGATTTGTTATGCGGGCAGGCATCTGATAAGAGGGATCAAGCCGTGTCAGCCTATGTTTCCAGAAATCAAGCTATATCAATTTGTTTTTTTGTGATCTCCATTGGTTGACTACTTTTACATGCCTGTTTTCTTTGTGTCAATCAGCCTGTTATATTTTAAATGCTTTTGTGCATCTTATTGTCTCGCACTTCCGTTGTTTTGATGTTGCTTTGATCTATTTTCTCTGTGGTCTGTCCTCTTTACCATATATTTCTTGATGAAGAATAAATTTCTTTTTCTCTCATGCATTCGTGCATCATGCACTTTCTTTTCTGATGCTGCTTTGAAGTTTCTCTGATTTATTCTCTTTCTCATACATACTTAATCTGTTATTCACTCGTATGTTTCATGCATTTTATACTCAGTTTTCTTTCATTGACGTTGGTTCTATTTTATCATTGATACCAGGAGATGCTACATGATTTACTGGGGTCTGTTCTTCCTGCTTGTAGAACTGGGCTTGAAGATCCTGATGATGATGTGAGAGCTGTTGCAGCAGAGGCTTTAATACCAACTTCTGCTGCTATTGCTTCTCTCAAGGGTTCAGTATTGCATTGTATTATTATGCTGCTATGGGACATTTTGCTTGACCTGGATGATTTAAGTCCTTCAACCAGCAGGTTTTTTTTTGGATCTCATGTATTATGTATACTATGTTGCATTGCTCATTTGTACTTATTCACGACATCTTTTCATAATTAGGCTTTTTGATGATTTATTCGTTATCTGGTTTCTTGCCAATTCTAATGCAATAAAGAGCTTGTGTGTGTGTGTGTCATTTATTACTTGCCACAATTTGCTCTGATATTAAGTATAATGATTTACATTTAACTTTCCTTATGTTTCTAAGGATGCTGGACGCAAAGCCCTTGCTATGTCCTTTGTCTATTTATCTTATTATTATTATTTATTATTATAATATTGTTTTTTCCCTTCAAATTTTGACATTTTCTGATCTCTATTGCAGTGTAATGAATTTATTAGCAGAAATTTATTCACAGGAGGAGATGATTCCAAAGACTTTTGGTACCTTGGACTCCAAAGAGAAACCTGAGCTTGACCTTAATGAAATTGATCTGACAGATGATCTTGAAGAAGGAATGGGTTCTCTAGAAAACCCTTATATGCTATCAACTCTGGCCCCAAGATTATGGCCATTTATGAGACACAGTATCACTTCTGTTCGCTTGTCAGCAATCCGCACCTTGGTACTATAGCCTTGTATGATTTATTTTAGTTTTGTGACCCTCCTTCTGGAGATTCTTTCTTGCCTTCTGTTGATGGCACGGCTCATTTACTATTTTAATCTATAATATAAAATAAAATTACATGGTCCACATGCAGGAACGCTTGCTTGAAGCTGGTTACAGGAGGAGCATCACTGATGAGTCAAGCTCATTTTGGCCTTCATTCATAGTTGGTGACACCCTTAGGATAGTTTTCCAGAACTTGCTCCTTGAATCAAATGAGGAGATTCTTCTGTGCTCAGAGAGGGTCTGGAATCTCTTAACTAAAGTACGTTTTTACTTTATTGTTTCCCATCTATTTGTCTTTTTAGCTAGTTCAATATTTTGTCTGTTCACCCTCTGTATGGTGTCTTTTATGCTCTCCCGCTTCAGTATTTAAAAAAAGTCGGTGCAATGTCTTTTTTTCTCTCCCTCACTACTATTTTCGATGATAAATGTTATTCCAATTGAACAGTGTGCAGTGGAAGACTTAGAAAATGCTGTCAAATTGTATTTCTCTTTATGGATTGAGCTTGCTACTACTCCATATGGCTCTCTGCTGGACGCGACGAAAATGTTCTGGCCTGTAGCTCTGCCTCGTAAAAGTCACGTGAAAGCTGCAGCTAAAATGAGAGCAGCAATGCTGGATAGCGAAAATCAGAAAAATAAGGCCTTAGAATCCGCAGAAAGTGTGTCTATAGAGAGAAATGGAGATGCTTCTGCTAATTCAACTAAGATAGTTGTTGGTGCAGATTTGGATATTTCAGTGACTTTTACACGAGTGGTTACAGCAGCAGCTCTGGGTTTAATGGCTTCTAAGTTAAATGGTCCATCCTTGCAGTACGTGTTTGATCCACTCTGGCAGGGATTAACTTCTTTCTCAGGAGTTCAGAGGCAGGTAAATTTTGGACAAGGGAAAACCTATAAAAATTATTTCTATGCTTTTCTGAATTTTGTTATCTGAGGACATCTATTGCGTGAATATGAGGTAGATAATATTTTGATGGCTTCTTTTGTTTGTTAATCTGGTCAGGTGGTTTCTATGGTCCTTATATCCTGGTTCAAAGAGTTAGAAGACACTTCCAAGACTGATGAAGTTATTGCTGGGATTTCAAGTAAATTTAGGATGTGTTTGTTGGATTTGTTAACTTGCAGCAATCCTGCATATCCTACAAAAGATTCTCTCCTACCTTATGCTGAACTCTCGAGGACATATTCTAAGATGCGCAATGAGGCAAGTCTATTGTATGCTGCTACAGAGGCATCTGGCTTATACAATGACCTCTTGTCATCTATTGAAGTGGACATTGAGAGTTTGACTGCAGATGATGCTTTGAGTTTTGCATCAAAGTTTGCATTTACAGGTAATGGCATTTCTGAAGTGGAATCTGATGGACGGAATTTATTTGAGGAATTGGAGTCTCTGAAGCAGAAATTGTTAACAACTTCTGGATATCTGAAATGTGTTCAGGTACCTTTTAGTTGCAAATAGAACAACATAGTCACAAACTAGTTTTGTAGCTTAGATATACTTTCATCTTTCTTTCTACACACCGTTCCCAAAATAATGGTTAGTTATATCTGCTCTACCTGGAGAGTTGTAAGAGATTTTCTAACATCAGATTGCTTTTTTCTTGTGGTTTCAGAATAATTTGCATCTTACTGTCTCAGCTTTACTAGCAGCTGCAGTTGTTTGGATGTCTGAGCTTCCGGCAAAACTCAATCCAATCATTCTGCCTATAATGTCTTCCATCAAAAGAGAACAGGTACACTGTACTACTACTTGTTTTCCAGAAACACCACTATTCACTCTAACACCGTGTTTCTATGTTTTGCCTGAAGGAGGAAATACTTCAAAATAAGGCTGCTGAATCATTAGCAGAGCTTATTTATCACTGCGTTGGACGCAAACCCAGTCCAAATGACAAGCTAATAAAGAACTTATGTACATTCGCATGCATGGATCCTTGTGAAACTCCCCAAGCAGGAGCTCTAAGCGCTGTTGGGTTAATTGAAGACCAAGACCTATTAGCCTCTGGGAGTAGTAGTGGTAGGCAAAGGGCAAAAGTTAATATGCTCCCTGCTGGGGAAGACCGATCGAAGGTTGAAGGTTTCATTGGCAGACGGGGGTCTGAACTTGCATTGAAATATTTATGCACGAAGTTTGGTGGTTCTTTGTTTGACAAACTTCCTAAGATCTGGCATTGCCTTGTTGAGGTCCTCAAGCCTTGTAATCATGAATCCCTGACTCCAGAAGACGAGAAGCTAATTGATCAATCTATTAATTCTGTTAGCGATCCTCAAATATTGATAAACAATATTCAAGTAAGCATTTCGCCTTTTTACATGGATACATTACAATAATTCAGGCTTTTGAATTGATCCTTAATAAACTGAAGTTAGTGACAACTTTTTTCTCCTTGAATTTTACTTGATAAAATAATTGCATTTGAATGTAATATGAACTTATCAATAGCAGTAGATCTTGTTGTGCTTTGTGAGTATCACCACAAAAGTACACGAAGAAACTTGTGATTGTAAATGTGTCATTTGTTGGGAGTACTTTGAAGATTCAGTGCACCTTACTCTGTATACACTATTGAAGGGTCCTCTCTTTGTCATCTGACTGGGAAATAAACCTAATGATATGTATTTGTACACGCTTGCTTATTAAGAGTCAACTATTTTTTATGCATTATAATGATAAATGACTGCAATTGGATAACTTCTGGTGCTGATTTCTGGTAAATATTTCATATTTATTTTCTTACCCCATCTTCCTTTGGTTGTGGCAGGTGGTTCGTTCAATCGCTCCTTCCTTGGAGGCAACACTTAGGCAGAAAATGCTAACGGTCTTACCATGTATTTTCAGATGTGTCAGGCATTCTCATATTGCTGTAAGATTGGCTGCATCACGATGTATCACAGCAATGGCTAAGTCAATGACTTTGGATGTCATGGGGCCTCTTATTGAGAATGTTGTTCCCATGCTAGGTGATATGTCATCTGTACATGCCAGACAAGGAGCTGGCATGCTTGTTAGTTTGCTAGTACACAGCTTGGGTTTGGAACTTGTCCCTTATGCTCCTTTGTTGGTTGTCCCTCTTTTGCGGTGCATGAGTGACTGTGATCATTCTGTTAGACAGAGTGTAACACATAGTTTTGCTGCGCTGGTTCCACTTCTTCCACTAGCACGTGGTGTACCTCCACCTGTTGGCCTGACTGACCGTTTGTCTAAAAACAAGGAGGATGCACAATTTTTGGAGCAACTTGTTGACAATTCTCATATTGATGACTACAAACTTCCATTTGAGCTAAAAGTGACTCTTCGAAGGTAGCTGACCTTTTCTGTCGATACCTGTGCCTTTTGGAGTAAATAGAATTAAAGAAGTGTAATGCATGAGAATATATTGTTGTCAATGTGATTGGAAGAATAGGCTTCTCTTTCCATATCAATGGTATTCTATGGCGGTCTTGGTTCTTGATTTATAGGTTCAGAAATATATCATATTGTCCCAGCATTATGTATTTATGTTGGTCTTTTTGGGTTGAAACCATATTTGAAAATGTGAATGAATCCCTTTCATGAGGTCTGGGAGAAGATAATTTTTAGTCAGCAGTGGTTTTAATCAGACTTTAACTGTTTTTGATGCTATTAGAAATTATACTAATATAGTATGCCTGAATCATCTGTATGATATGAGTGCATCTTCCCTAGGGTTAGTTTTATTGTGTTACTTTTTCCTGTGTTTACCTTTTATTGTTTAATTTTTGCTTGAGCATTTTCCAAATATTCCAATTATTAATGTAGCAGTTCCTACTTTATTCTCATATCGTATTTCTGATTTACATTTTTCCTGGCCATCCAGATTTTCTTTTGAATGGTATGTGTTGGTCTCTTACTTTTGTTGCCATTTCCTTTTATGTTCAGGTATCAACAAGAAGGTATAAACTGGCTAGCATTTTTAAGACGGTTTAACCTTCATGGAATCCTATGTGATGATATGGGCCTTGGTAAGACCCTGCAATCATCATCAATAGTGGCATCTGATATAGCAGAGCATGTTGCTGCAAATAAGGGGGAGGATTTGCCACCGTCATTAATTATATGTCCTTCAACCCTTGTTGGCCACTGGGTCTACGAGATAGAGAAGTTTATTGATCCTTCTCTTTTGACAACACTTCAATACATTGGTTCTGCTCAAGAGCGATCTTCACTGCGACCACAATTTAACAAATATAATGCAATTGTAACTTCATATGACGTCGTCCGGAAAGATATTGATCATCTCAAGCAGTTCATGTGGAATTACTGTGTCCTAGATGAAGGACACATTATAAAGAACTCAAAGTCTAAAGTCACAGTTGCTGTGAAACAAATTAAGGCTAAGCATCGCCTCATATTGAGTGGAACTCCAATCCAGGTTTGTCATCTGATTTAAGTTCTTTTTGGAAGCCTAAGATTGTGTGGGTTGTTAACAGAACACTCTGTTTCTATTTGCAGAACAATGTGCTGGATCTTTGGTCTCTCTTTGACTTTCTTATGCCAGGTTTTCTTGGAACAGAAAGACAAGTATGCCATATATCTCTCAATTTTGAACACTTGTTTTCTTTGTTTATCCATGACATTATGAATGGATCACATCATTTTGTAGCCCCATATGCAGTATACTTGGAATTTGATATAAGTTTATGTATGGTATACATCATCAATAATTCTAAGACTCAGGGAGGATATGATTGGCTGTTCATGCTTTCTACTATATTTGTTTCCATATTCCAGAGCATTATACTGGGGATATATCTGTGTTTGCTAGGAAAATTAGCATGTGAAGTTACTTGTAGTTCTAAGTGCAATTATGAGGATTGCACAAGGAAAGTGGAAACTGGATTGCATAAGTAAATTGGAAACTGGATGTATTTGTGAAAAATTCTTTTCCTCTTCTTCCTAGTGTCCTATTTAAGTGGGCATGATGTATTAACGTGCATGTAAAATTCTTAGAAAATCAAATAGGAGACATAAAGGTACAACTAGCATGTATTGTGATCAGAAAATTGCAGCAGACCATGTCTTGTCATGCGTGTATTATTTAAAAAAATGGAACTGGGGCTTGTCCCATATTGGGTGTGTATTGTGCATGTGAGCTTTGATATACAAGCTCCATGAAACGAAAGGTTGCTAGCCTTCTAAGTTTGGAATTTTGGTTACCAAGTGTGTCTGTTCTACTCAAAGAAAAACAAAACGAAACATTACTTGGTACTTGGTTTGGGGTTAATAGAATTATGGAATGAGTATAGGAGGTTAATCATTCCCATTGATAGTGTTTGGCAAGTCATGTCTAGAAACAAAATACTTTAATGATGATTCTAATTTATTAGCTAATCACCCACCCATTAATTCATTTGATTCCCATATCCACAGTGCCTCTCGATCAAAGCCATTATCATTTTCATGATGAATGTAAAACAAGAATTTACTTCTGAAGGTCTAAAACAAGATATTGCTAAAAAAAAAAAGAAAAGAATTTACATTCCTTCATGAACTTGTAGTGGTAGTGGTTTCTATTGATAAGACAGCACCCTTGTGAAGGTCTAATTCATGAGTAGTCCTGGGGTATTGGTGAAATTTTCATTTATCTTATTTACCTATAAAGTATGTTCATGTTTTAATTTCAATGGAACCAATACTTGTCTATTATATTTCAATGTGACGGAGCATCTGTTAGTTATGAGTCTAAGCATATGGTGCTTGAACAGTTTCAGGCAACTTATGGGAAACCTCTGTTAGCATCCCGGGATCCCAAATGTTCTGCAAAAGATGCAGAAGCAGGGATACTGGCCATGGAAGCATTGCACAAGCAGGTGTTTTTTATTGTGAATCCCTTTGAATCATGTAAATGAAGTTTATCCGTTTTGAATTCTAAATCTGTTGTGTGTGGTGGGTTCTTCTTGATTTTAGGTCATGCCTTTCCTTTTACGCCGCACAAAAGATGAAGTTTTATCTGATCTACCTGAGAAGATTATTCAGGACAGATATTGTGACTTGAGTCCTGTACAACTGAAACTGTATGAGCAGTTTTCTGGTTCCCATGTCAGAAAAGAAATCTCAAATATAGTGACAGAAAATGAAGATGCAGGAGCGGCTCCTAAGGCATCTTCGCACGTTTTCCAGGTTTGTAGGGTTCTTGTGGCAAATTCATTTTATATCTATCATGCCCTAAAATCGATCTGTTCTCTGTTTCAGGCACTTCAGTATTTGTTGAAACTTTGTAGCCATCCATTACTGGTTGTTGGTGACAGAATCCCAGATTCACTGCTACCTGTTCTATCTGAACTAGTTCCTGCGAATTCTGATATCGCTTCAGAGCTTCATAAGCTATACCATTCGCCTAAACTTGTTGCTCTCCAGGAGATAATGGAAGAGTGTGGAATAGGCGTTGATGCATCGAGTTCTGAGGGTGCAATCACTGTCGGGCAGCACAGAGTTCTGATATTTGCACAACATAAAGTAATGAATTCTGTAACTTTTGTCAATGATAACTCCTCCACAGCGTCGAGCTTTTCTTATTCTCAAATTGTCTTTATGCAGGCACTTTTGGACATAATTGAAAAAGACTTGTTTCAAACACATATGAAAAGGTGAGTAGGACCTCCTTAATTTGGGTTTCTTCATGTCGAAATATGGAAGGGTTTTCTGTAGTTCACGTGCATAGGCTTCCCTTTATTTCTATAAATGTCTTTGTTGCAATATAATTCTTGTACAATTTAATTGATTATGCCCTCTTCCAAGCAGTGTTACGTATTTGCGGTTGGATGGATCAGTTGAACCTGAGAAACGATTTGAAATTGTCAAAGCTTTCAACTCTGACCCTACTATCGATGCTCTGCTGCTCACAACACATGGTCGGATCTCTTTCACTTTTGCTATAGCTAAGAATGTAAACTATTTTTGCTCGAACCTTATATTGTTGTTTGCAGTTGGTGGGCTTGGTTTGAACTTGACATCGGCTGATACCCTTGTTTTCATGGAGCATGACTGGAATCCCATGAGAGATCACCAGGTAGGGTCACAGTTGGTCCTTATTATGGCTTATGTCCTACTCTTTTCAATATTTTGGATTGCTCAAGCATAATCAGTATGTTCTGTCTACTATTAGTATTTGTCGGATTGATGATTTTATGGGGCTTGTCAGATAACTAAAAACTCCACATCTTATTTTTGCAAAACTGCAGGCAATGGACAGGGCACACAGGTTAGGTCAGCGGAAAGTTGTGCATGTCCACCGCCTCATCATGCGAGGAACCTTGGAGGAGAAAGTGATGAGTCTCCAAAAGTTCAAAGTTTCAGTGGCTAATGCTGTGATAAATGCAGACAACGCGAGCATGAATACAATGAACACCGATCAGTTACTCGACCTATTCACTTCCGCTGAAGGCCAAAAGGTATGCTGCTCACCGTTCTGCCAAAGAAATATCACTCCACATAATCTCCGACTAATGAACGATCTGCTTGTCACACAGGGAGCAAGAGCACCTAAATCATCAAAGGCAGGTGAAGACGACACAAAATTACCAGGCAGAGGAAAGGGGCTGAAATCCATACTTGGCGGGCTGGAAGAACTATGGGACCAATCACAATACACAGAGGAATACAATCTGAACCAATTTTTGGCGAAGCTAAACGGCTGAGTGGAACGCAGCGAGGCTCTCGATATTTAGGAGCGGAGTATCGTCCTGACTCACGCGGCGCTTGAATAAGCTGCGCAGGATGTACAAAGTGTAAATTCTTTAAGTCGCAGCTTCAATTTTGACATTAGGTTATAGATGTCTTGTGTTTTTGCGGTCGATTTTTTGAGTCTGGTTTCGCCCAATTTAGTGGTTGGTGGGGGAAAAAGGCCATGAAGTAGTTTAGCTCGGGCTTTGTTGCCACCATAAGCCATCAATGCAAATATAGGTGAGGTCAGGTCAGGTCAGGTCAGGGCAGGGGCGCTACCACAATCTGTAAATTTTGGATGCTGTAAATACATTCAGATTATCCTAATTTACACTCTTTTCTTTTCCTATAATTTCCTTCACACAATTTCTGGAAATGAAAATTCTGTTGTCGCACCTTATTTCATAGGAATACTTTGTACTGAACTACTTTTGTTTGAACTTTTGATTGTCGCTGTGTCGGGGTGGGTTTTTGAATTTCTAAATTTGCGCAAAAAATATAGAAAAGTAGCAATCAATTGAAAGGATGTTTATCATTTTTAATCTAAGCTTCGATGCGCGAGACACCATTGAAAACACTTGTAATATTGGGTCTAATTTGCTGCAAGATTACAATTTTTAGTCTAAATTGCTAGTGCTTTAGTAATTAAATACGTACCATAAAAACATCATAAGTACAATTCTATAAACCATAATGTCAGAATCAAGACTTGTTTTATTAAGCCAAAATTAAAAGGGAAAACTACATTTATTGTCATAACTTATGGATCAAGACTCATTTTATTAAGCCAAAATTAAAAGGAAAAACTACATTTATTATCCTAACGTAAGGACCTTCTACTGTTCGTGTCCTAAGGTAAGATTAATTACAAATTACCATATAACGTATTCAAAACTTTAATATCCGTGTCCTGATGACCGGAATCGCCCAAATTACTTAGTTGGCATGCCGGAATGACACATAAATTTTACACATGGCATGAAAAAAAAAAGGATAACCTGTCATATGGCATCAAAATTGTTAAAAAAATAAAAAATAATACAATCTCATACACATGACATTAATATTTTAAATTTAATAAAAAAATGTGATATTTTACTTGAGGAAAAAATTATGATATTAAAAAATTAATAAAATATAATTATGATATTATAAAATTAATAAAATATAATAAAAAAAGTCCGGGGGGCGGAGGATGACGGAGGGGAGGCGGCGGCGGCGGAGATCTCACGCTGGTTTAGTTTGGGTCGGGAGGTTGGTGGGGGGGGGGGGTATTTTTTCTATTTTTGTAATATTATATTTTATTAATTTTTTAATATCATAATTTTTTCCTCAAGTAAAATGTCACATTTTTTATTATTTTTAAAATATTAATGCCATATGTATAAGTTTGTATTATTTTTTACTTTTTTAAAAAAATTGTTGCCATATGAGAATTTATCTTTTTTATTTTATTTTTTCACGCCATGTATATAATTTATGTGGCATTCCGACATGCTAACTAGGCAATTTGGCTGAATTCTCGTCATCATTATACAGACATTAAAGATTTGAATACGTTATATGGTAATTTATAATTAAGGTTATGTTAGGACACGGACATTAGAAAATCCATACGTTAGGATAATAATTGTAGTTTTCCCAAATTAAAATTATATATTCGAAAACATTCAAGAAGTGCGAATTCTATGGCCCGTCACAATATTGTTTGTTCTCGCCAGATTTCATTGTGAGTTTGAAGTACTAATTTATTTCGATCATTGTAATTTGTCTTTGGTTTGTCATATTTTTTTTATTTTAATTAATTTATGATGTTTGTGTTTTTAAGCATTTTGCTTGAAATATAAACTTATTGTCCTTTTTAGGTACACTTAATTATACACCACAACAAAGTCTTATACTATGAAATATACAGTAGAACAAGTCTCATTCGAAATACTCATTTGTGTTTTTTTTTTTTTTATTATTATCTTGATACCATTTTTTATTTAAGGTGTATTTTTAGCGAGGATACTTGTCAAAAGAAAGAAATAATTTTTTTAAAAAATTTAGTTAATAAAAGTGGTTATTCAATTTTACACATAAAAACACCATTTTCTTAATCTCCGTACCAAAAAAATTGGCAAGCTTATATGGAGAATGCAGTTTGGGGAAGGAGGCCTCTAATTTGCATTCAACTCTCAACCAATCAGTCTTTACTCTTTACCAGAGAAGAATATTTTGGGGAAACATAGAAGTGTTGTTTGCTTCAAGCCCAGAATTTGGAAGTTGTGAATCACGATTCGCGATGTAAAATGGGAAGCATTTTGTCTCCACAGTTTCTCATCCCCGTACATGTTCGATGAATTGCCTCACAGAAAAAAGATGTTCAACCAAAGGCGGAACTTCATCAATCTCGCTTCCGCCGCCGCTTACTTCCACATTCAGGCGCGCAATCTCGTCAACGTGAAGCACAAGTGGGTAAAGGACCCCTCTCTCGATCCCGTGGTTTCCGCCGCCGTTCACCTCAAAGCCACTTGCATCCTCATTTCCCTCATAGCCTCCGCCCCCAATTTCACTCTCCCCATCCACCGCCTCTCCCGCCACCGCCGCCACCTCGGCCTCCCACCCGACCTCAAACTCTCCACCTTCATCCGTCGCTACCCCAACATTTTCCAAGAGTTTCACCTCCCTGATTCTAGCGGCACCCCTGTTCCGTGGTACCGGTTATCGCCCGAAGCGTCGGATGTGAGCTCTCAAGAGCTCCGCGTTGTGTGTGAGGATTGCTACATTGATATCTTGAACAGGCTTCGCAAACTGCTTATGCTCACGAGAGAGAGATTGCTCCCTCTGCAAACAATCGATCAGCTGTGGTGGGATTTAGGGTTACCGTTTGATTTCGAGGATAGGTTTATCCGGAAGCATCCGGATTTGTTCTCGTTTGTGAAGCTCCCCGATGATCGAGTTGGATTGAAATTGTTAATTTGGGATGATCGTTTGGCATTGTCCCATTTGGAGTCGAGGAATAGTTTGAGAAATAACGAGCCTTTGATGTTTCCTATTGGATTCACAAGGGGTTTTGGGTTGAAGAAGAAGTGTATGGAGTGGTTGAATGAGTGGCAGAAGCTGCCTTACACGAGCCCCTATGCTGATGCGTCGCATTTGGATCCGAGGATGGATGTTGCTGAGAAGAGGCTTGTTGGTGTGTTTCATGAGCTTCTCCATCTCACAATCCACAAGAAGATTGAGAGGAAGAATGTGAGCAATCTTCGGACGCCTCTGGCAATGCCTCAGAAGTTCACCAAGGCGTTTGAGAGGCATCCCGAGATCTTTTACATTTCAAAGAAGGGGGATACGCAGACTGTTGTTCTGAGAGAGGGGTACGATCGTGGACAGCTGATTGAGAAGCACCCGCTGGCTGATATTCGGGATAAGTATGCAAGCATGATGAGGAGTGGATTTTTGGATAGGAGTCGGGGAGTGTATAAGAGAGAGAAGAGGGGTTGTGAGGATGGAGAGATGAGGGCTCCTTTTGCTGGGAGAAGGAGTAGGTTTGAATTCGAGTCTGAATCAGAGGCAGATTGTAATGTGCTTTCGGAATATGAATCTGATGAAACTGGTTAGAGTTCTACTACTCTGCGCATTGCCTTACCAGTTTTGGCAGCCATTCATCGTGGTATGATTGCAACGACTTACTGTGTTTCAAGTTAAAGATGAGTATAACAATGTTTTGCTTGTACCTCTGTGTGGGGTTTTCTCTTTTTTGTTGCAAGTTTTTGGCTTGGCTCTTACTAAATGCAATCTTTGACCCCACAACTTATTAATTTATCATTCTGAGTTTGATTAATGGATCTTCATTTGATCTGAATATATTATGGCATGACACATTCGTGTGTGTGTGTGTGTGTGTTTTGTCTGGCTGTCATTGTAAGATGTTAATGGTACATTTCACATAGAGTTGGACCTCTTCTTCTGCCTGATAATTTGGGAAGGAATCATTAATTTGAGTTTTGATGTAAAAAAAAGTCCGTGTGTTATACTCCCTCCGTTTTTTTTATCTTGGCACCATTTCCTATTTGGGATGTATTTTTAGTAATGGCACTTGCCAAAAAAG
>JAYJMF010000034.1:2113575-2136640 GCA_036873715.1 Salvia sclarea | reverse complement strand
TAATTGCAAAGATCCAAAAGTCATGTTGTAATTGCAAATTGGAGTAAAATTCATGATTTAATTTGCAGTTTTCCCTTAAATAAACTCGCATACTCACCATCATCATCGTTGCTATTATATTCATCATGATTACTGACGATGCCAGAGACATATCAGTCGTTAAACCCAGGGTAACGATCAAATGATGAAAAAATCACGATTAATTAGAAAAATGAGAAAAAAAATTGCATATTTAAGAAAAAGTCAAGAGCATGCCTCAAGATGGAGATAAAGATCCCGTCAAGTAAGACTCAAAAAAATAATCATGATTCAAAATAATCTCTTTCAAAAAATCAATGTTAAGCTAAAAATGAAAACCGGTCATGACAAAGCATGTTCGTGTACAAAAAATGCAAATGAAGAATATGGGGCTAAAACGAGTTGAATGGAACTTTTTTTTAAGAAAAAAAAAAAAAGAAGACATAGAGCATGGGACAAAATTTGATTACACCCTTCCCACATAATATGATATTTCTTTCCCTACAATCTCGTAAACGGAAATTAATTACAATCTCATTTTCTTAACCATGGAAATCATACAAGGGCCGTTAAATACCTACCAAACACCACCTTATTCTCCAAATCTGATGTCGTATCCATATCTATAAATCATCCTCATCGCCGCTGCTAAAAGATTCAAGAATGTCGCTGTCGTCGTCTTCGTCGCCTTCGGTGACGATCTCCAGAATCCCTCCGCCATCGAAATCGACTCCCTCCATCATGAAATCTCCATCATCTTCCTCATCGTCGTCAAACCCGCTCACACTGTCGTCGTTGCTCATATCATCACCGTCACTGTCACCATCATCACCATCCAGATCCCCATCCAAAATCGAGTCGTCGTCACCTTCGTCGTCTTCGTCCTCTTCGCTCTCCGCGTCATCGGGATCGGAATCATCGTCTGTCGGCTTGCGCCTTCCGATCTCGTACACCCTTGCGGAGGAGTACATCTCGTCCTGGTCATCCATTGTGATTAAACCCACAAAAGAATCCGTCGGCTCGGTTGCAAAGTCGAGGACGCAGCGGTCGACAGGAATCGTGGCAATGTCGGAATAATTGACTGCGTCCACAGTGCGGAAAGCAGAGAAGAGAGGGTGCTTCACACGACGAGTGTTGAAAGCCGATGTGACATCCTCGAGATTTCTCCTCAGAATGCCGTAAATTACGTCACCACTGGCGTTAAACGTTATCGTTGTCTGATCCAACGACGGCACACTCCGAAGCAGCCTAAACTTTCGAAGATCCCAAACCTCAGAGTTTATAATCACCTGTTAAAAGATTTCAAGAAGTGGCAAGAAGGGAGAAGGAATATATTAGTGCAGGTTGTAACCTATATAAGAGATCATACTAGAAAATAGTACTATCGGCTTTAACAATGTTAACTATTATCATACCTCATTCCCTGCAGGATGGAAGCCGCCGCCACCGTAATCAGTAAATTGATCAAAGCGATGAATTGGACCCGTGACCCTTCGATCCCACAAAACTCCGTTCCAAAGCACCATAGAATCTGCCGGGCTAAAATGAACCATAGAATATGCATGCCCACGACCAGAAACGTTGGTTGATGTATCAGATAGCATCAAATCCAACTGACAGGTGTGAATATCATACAGAAGAATCTCCCGACGTGGTGAATCTGATCGTAGTGCGGCAAACGTTCCACCTGAATTACTGAACTTGGCAGCTTTGATTCCGTCAAATGAGTGCTTGGGACCTGAAGAAACTGTTGACGCATCCCACAATCGAACGTCCATCGCACTTGAAGAAAGTATAAGTTGATTTTCGCCAGAGAAATGAGAATGCAGAAGTGTAACAGGAGACTGATGGCTTGTGCAGCTGTCCAATACAATGTTGCTGTTAGAGTCAAACACTTTCAGATCCCCAGTGTGCCCACCAGCAGCAATCCGAGAAGAATCTCCTAGGAATGCAATGCAAGTTAAAAGCGAGCTGGTATCATCACGGCAACTTCGCCATGGTCTGAATCTACTATAAACAAACTGACGATCCTTTCGAAGCCCATGAATTCCCCCATGTCTACTTCTAAATTCACGGTTGCTAAGACGGGATGTGACATTTGATGGAGCATCAAGACTTCTTTTTGGTTCTGGACAAACATGAGGTTGCAAAAGTGAAAGAGGAGGTAAAGTTGTAATCGGTGCAGGACATTGACGATGCTGGTGCTTTAAGTATTGGACAACAAGAGAATCCAGGGTAAGCCGTTCAGAGCCAGAAGGTTGTGGATCATTGAGAAGTTGGGATGAAGAAGCCAGACCAGTAGACTGGTTTTCA
The DNA here is from genome assembly GCA_036873715.1 of Salvia sclarea. Lineage (NCBI taxonomy): Eukaryota > Viridiplantae > Streptophyta > Magnoliopsida > Lamiales > Lamiaceae > Salvia > Salvia sclarea. Next base: position 2,134,309 of record JAYJMF010000034.1, on the reverse strand, counting down.
TCAATATCCCGACTCTGATAATCCCTCGGGGTAGAGATTGGTGTGCAGAACAGAGTTGCATCTGAATACAGCCCACTTCTTCGAGAAGTATTAGGCGTGGTGAAACAAGGAGATCTAAGTGATTGCTCACCAGTGTTGAGTCTTTTTGCCGATGAGCCCAACCCACTTTCTTTCGTGTCTGTCAATTTGCGTTTCATTGGCAACACTATTGGAGTTCTAACCTGAGTATCCGCATCAACACCAAATTTTGGAACAGACAACAATGGAGTCCCCCCACCATCTGCAGCTTTTTCTGAAGTGAAACTTATTTTACTGCTTGATGCTACTGGGCTATCCTCTGGTCTAAGTGGCAGTTTTGAGTGACTATGAGCAGCTGATGATGGCACTGTTTTCTTCTTTGAAGACAAATATGCTGAATCAGATCTGAAACTGGAATCTTCCAGATGAGAAGTTTTTGGTTTATCTGACAGAAATCCGCAAGCTGCACGAGCTGATGGCCATTGAATTTGTATTGCTGACGCTTCTTGTCCAGAGGCTTGATGTGCTAAAGATGAAGGAGCAGCTAGAGATGGCAAGGGTGTCAACTTAGCCTCTTTAAGGAGTGTAGCTGCACTTTCTGCTAAACCAGATGCTTGAAGGTGCTCGTGCATGAGGAGCAAAAGTTCCCTGAATTTGAAGATTGATGTGATGAAAACACAAAATTAAATTATATGCATTTACAGTCCAGAGCAAGAATCCTTGAATACCTAGAATGATAAGAAATGGGAGTAGCAGCAGCTATGGCAGCTCTTTCAATACGCCTCAAGGTTGGGGTAGCAGCATCGCTGGCTGCTAAAGTACTCGCACGACCAGAATTTGTTACGACCTTCAAATAGAAGAACAATATCATGAATATAAATTAAAAGTATGCAGATTATGCCTGATTTGATTAGTAAAAACACCAGCATAAACTTCCGACTTATGATTAACAGTTTCATCGACCTCCAATATTGAACTTTGCACAGTCAATCCAGTTGCCTGGCTTAATGCTCAATGGTATGAGAGATGCTGAGTGACAAGGTTTTAATATACATTTTCCTGACGCCTTATCAGGCGTAAGCCACGTTCTGAGGTGTAAGACCAAGGCATAAATCATACATATAAAAATTATATACCTAATATAAGCAAACACGTAAAAAAAAAACAAATACTCCCTCCGTCCAATTATTTGCCACAATTACCTTTTTGGTCCATCCAAAAAATGTCACTTTCCATTTATAGTAGTAGGGTCCACACAACTCATAATTACCCACCACACATTTAAAATCAACTTTACTCCACTCACACACTACCAACCTTTTTCTTAAAAACCGTGTCATCCAAAATGTGGCAAATAATTGCTGGGCAGAGGGAGTATATCAAAACATATCAGAGGCATAAGTGCATAACTACTAAAAAGTCTTGTTGTTGGGGCTGAGGGTGCGAGAGGGAGAGGGCAACAACGAAAGAGAGCAGATTGAGGGCTGAGGATTTCAGTTTTTTATTTTATATTATTTTTGTCTAATTAGAACTCAATTATAAAGCCCAAGTTAAAATAATGCTTTAAATTAAAAGATCATATCATATTGAACCCGAAATCACCTAAAACAACTAAAAATTCTCAGACAAAAATGAGGCGCATGCCTCGGGACCCTCAGCCAGCCAAGGCATCTGCTCCATCTGGGCAGGCCAAGGCTCTCGCACCAAGGTGCACCTCTCGAATGTTTTTTTAAACCATGATGTGTGATATTCTTGTAGAGCAGCAGTGGGTGGGGTTGTTCCAAAGACTATACTATGTCCTTTCTTACCCCTATTCAACTAATATACTCTTAGGATGTTGGCTAGCGGCTAGCCTACAATCATTTGACCTGAAAGGAAATTAGTGCATTATAAAATGCTATTGAAACTGTTTGAGCACAGACACCCAGTCACCCCACCCTCCTATTTCATATTTAGAATTTATGTGAATAAATTAGTGCTTACTCCAATCAGCTCAAAAGTCACTTGAGCGAGCTCTGCCTGCCACCTGTTTTGCTCGCCTCCAGCAGACTGGCCCCCAGAATCACGAATAAGTTCTGAGAGCTTTTTGCCTACCTGAAATAGAAACCAAAATGACAATAAACTGTTGGTTAACCTTCATCTATTACAGAGATTATTTACTTTACTTGATTCTGAGTTAATGCAGAACAAATATATTAGAAATCAAGTGATACTGACCTGAAGCTTTGTTAATATATGAGCAATTGTGTCATCTCTGGCCAAACCAAGAAGGACTCGGCATGTCAGAGCACGAAGACAATCCAGAGCAGCAGGAGATGTCACCATCCTCGGTTGGAGAAGCTGAAGAAGAACCTTGATGCCATTGTTTGCACGAACAGCTTCTCTGGCTTGTCGATAGCCTTGTTCCAGCTGCGCAGCAAGACCAGCACAACCTGCTCCAGCACCTAAAGATATCCTTCGATCTCCGACTAAGCCAGAAGCCACTGTTGATGAAGATGCTTGTGACGAAGTGTTATTAATAGATGATGATGGAGCTACTGGGCCACCTCTATCCACAGAAGCAGGTTCTCCATTTCGTTCCCTTGGTTCATTTGGGACAGGAATGTTGACTGCACGTTCTGTAATGTTCCTTTCGGCATTTTTGTCCACAGCAGAACCGTTTCCAGTTTGACTAGAATAAGCTTGTTGGCCTTGCATGAGAGAGTTTGGTTTGTTACTGATTGATGGGGGAGGGCAAACGAGATTTATCAACAGATTCAATGCCGGCTCAACAATCTGAGATTTTGAAAGTGACATAATTAATTAGCTGTGAAATAGACAAATAATCATCCAAAAGGAAAGGCAAACAGCTCGGGTGCAAATCTTACCTCAGGTTCAACATAACCAGCACCATTTGCAGCATCCAAAATGACAGCTATACCCACTCGATCATTGCTTAAAGTGGCATTTACAATAGGTTTGCGGCTATAAGGTACCAAAGTTACAATATGCAGAACACCAAGGGCATACTGAAGCAAATCATGCAAATAGCGCTCTACTGGTGGGGCCTACATGCAAAAAATGTAAGTTAACACAGAGAACTAAGATTCCATGATGCAGAGGAAGTACAAAAATACTAAACCACACCTGACACAACTCCAACATAGTGGTATGACCATTTGATAACAAAAATTTATCAACTACAGGCCAACGTGCCCTCACAAGTGCAGGGCCCAGTTTCCGATCCTTCTGTATTTGCCGGAATACAGCATCCATTGCCTCATTGCTTATGTCCAGTGGCTTGTATGCTGCCCTAGAAATGTTTCTAGGTGCACTTCGAATATTTTTCGTAGGTCTGACTGAATCCACAAGCAAAAGGAGATGTGCTCTGAAATATTGACGCAGAGCTCCGCAAGTGTGATAAGCTATTTGTTTTTCCGAAGAGGTCAGTACATCCGCAGTGGATCGATCATTTCGAAGAGATCCCGAGTTACTTGATTGCCCAGCAGAAACCCCAGATCTTACAGAGGCAGCATCATTTAAAAGAGAGAGTAGTTTCTGTAAACCATCCTGTGAATCAAATGCATCAATGATGGCTCTAAAGACAAAAGCAGCAGCAAAGAACAATGCAGCATTCTTTCGGGCTTGATGATCCTGAGGACACTCAAGAAGTTGTAGAGCCAACTCAACAATCTGATGGATTACATTTGAAGGAAGGGCACAAACACGCTCCATTATCCCCTGCAAAAGATATCTTGTTAGTGAAAGGTGGCATTTAGGAAATTTCTAATAAGAACCAAATTACTAATATAAGAGCATACAGAGCTTAGGCAAGCATACATGGACCTACAATGTCATACCCAAATGCAGATATAAGCAACTAGAATGACTGAAGAAGACATAGAAAATTACCTGAATTGAACCAATTGTAAATAAGCAGGATGACAAACCAAGATATGTCAGTGCAATTCTTGGAACAGCAAGCAGTCTTTGCATGCCACCACGATCCACAAATAATGCAGCAAACTTCCGATGAGCAGCCAAGGCACAGATCAATTTCAAAATATCAGGCAAAAGAAGCATACCAGTTGATGCCTCTTTGTGCTTAAGGCTTCGCTGCATTAATGCAAGAGAGACATCAACCCCCTTCTCATGGAGCACAGGACCAAGAACTTCAACATACTCCCCCAGAACTACAAGACACTGGATACAGAACTTCTCCCTTAGCTTTGCAAGGGTGTGGTTGTCTGGGATTGAGAACTCAGCAATATCTTCACCAACTTCTGCATCTGTAGCCTTTGAATCCCCTGAATCACTATCAACATTGCTTGAATTTCTACAAGGGCAGAAGGTCGAGTGAAAATTTAAATATAGTGAATAAGCAATGGCACAAAACATGGGACAGTAATTAAGTTATTTGATCAGTAGCGAGCCAATTCCTGAAACATACTACCTACCTTGGAGCAGGAACTGCATTTGCAGCATCTATGACAGTAGAGGCAGCTCTTGAAGCAGCAAGCACTGCAGCTTCTTCATCATTTGTCTTCTTGTATTCCTGGATCGACAGAAAACAATTGTGTGAAAAGTCCATGCACATACATAAATGCATTCAGAATGAAAGAAAAAAGAAAATAGTATGCTAACCTCCAATGCAGCAGTCTTAACCACTTCAGCAGCATCATCACCAGCAGCCCATATGGCTATAGCAGGAGCATTGGCTGCTCTTGCTTCAGCTTCAGCAGCTAGTACAGCTTTTTTAACCAAATCTGTAATGTCTTTGTTGCCAACTTTGCAGTTCTGGAAGCAATCATCATTGTCCTCTCTTTGAGGGATAAAAGTATCAACATCATTCCTTCCTAGACTCTTTTTAGCATCTGAGAATCTTCTCAGATCCTGACTTCTGGCTCCACTCCTGTCTTTACCACTTCGTGCCAGCCCTGACCTACTGCCAGAACTTGGAGAGGTCATAGCTTGGTCAGTCTCAGATCCTCCTTCGCTGGACCTTACCTTTCCTCGTGTTCTGGAAAATCCTCGATTTGATTTTCGTCTAGAAGAGTCATCTCTCAAATTTTCTTCAACATCTTCTTCCCTATGAGATCTTCCACAAGGTTTTGCTTTTGACTCGCGAAAATCTCTAATATTGAATTTTTCGTCGCCATCTGCTTCTGCTTCATAACCATCAGCCTCGAGAACCATACTATCAGGGGGTTCCTCATCAATCCCACACTCATCTGCACATGCTTGCCTACAGATGCTCCTCTCACGATCCCTAGCAGTATCATCCAAAAGGACAGCATCTCTATCGTGATCCTTCTCACTATGCATTCTTGAAGTGTCTACATCCAAGTGAGAAGCCTCTGTTACTAGTCGCAACCTACCCCTACCTTCCTCCTTCATTTTGGGGAACGTGATGGTTGGTGCACTTTTGTTGTCAATTGATGGATTGCCATCTTTCTGATTTGTGCTTGTGTCACCTAAAACCCGAACTCGTAAATACCGCATTAGCTTAGCTGAGATTCCAGATGTTAAGACATCTTCGACAAGTTGACCACCACTGAAATACCAACAAAGTGAAAAAAGTTACAACGGGTATGATTTTACCACAAAAGAGAGATTGGGAAAGTGAAAGTTTCAGAACCAACCAGGGCAAGCATACAGCAAGAAGAGCAGTAGAGTATGTCCGTAACATTTCAAAATCTGACGATTTTCTTTTCCCTGTGTCATGCTTCCAATGACGGTCATCCGAGCGGGGAATCTCTTCCATCACCCAGCCTCTTAAATTAGCAAGGACGTCATCTTCAAATACATGTGGATACTGCATTGAAGGTTAGTTACAACATGAATATTAAAAAAGAAAAAAAGTAAAACCCCTATAGCCCATAACAAATTGTAAGAAATAGATTGAGATGTTTAGTTTCTCGTTAATCAATAACTATTGCCATACCATCCATGTTAGCGAGCAACTGAAAAGAAGCCTTGTTGTAGCTGCCTGTACTGATACCGAGTATCTTCTTTCAGCAAGAAATTTTGAAGTTACCAATTCAAAAAATTCTTCATTCTCCTGTAGCGAGAAAGATAAACTAATTAACACCTCAAAACTAGTTAAAAGCCATAGCTTGCATGACATTCAACCACACAAATTCATATTCTAAAATTATAAGTCATGTGCTACAGAAAGGTGGCTTAGCCAAGAGCGCTCATTTAGACCATATTACTCCCTACCCCACATGTTACACAGAGTAGCAAGCTAGTACAAAAGGTTGCCAAAACTAAAAGCGTAAGTCAGCTATGAATAGACAAATACCCGAATAAGATTTCCAAGTCGTCCAATATTATGAGAAGACCTGCCATTACTTGTCGAAGACGGATCTGCATCTTCCATGTAGCTATTCATCCGAAATTAAAATTGGTCAGTACCCTAATATATATATATATATATGTATATAATTATATATAGGCAAATATACAACTCTATCGCTTTAGGAAAGTACCAACAAGAATGAAGGATAATTGTGCACATTATCATCTCATATTGCAAAACACATGTAGTGCCAAACTTTTGTGGGTAGTCTACTTTTCTGTTAACTCAAATGCAATAGGATAAGTTCTTACCTGACCACATAAAACAATCATCCTAACAAGGTATACTTGACCCAAGTTCTTAGGCCAAAAAGTACACAACCCGACTGCAATCACATTGTGATCCCCACAGGACAAAATTTTGGCAATCAAGCATTTCAACTTTTACCAACTTTCATATTACTTCCAGTCGTTTAAGGTTTAAATAAAGAAGCCAGTACAAAAACATAAAAATCTACAGGAACATGTGAACATCAAATAGGGAGCCGAGGATAAAAAGTTACAAGAAGACAGGCACAACAAATTTGGTTGCTTCTTATTATGAAAATCAAACTCAACTGCTAAAATGACCTTGAAAGAAATTGTAATCTGGATACTGAAGCAAAACTGAAACAGATGGTTTTTTGCCTTATAATCCTATAGTTCCAGTATCCAGCCAATTTTTACAGAACCGAAATAACACACTAGGTCGATCGTGCATGTATAGAACTTAGTAACTCAACTTCTTCAAACAAAGTACTTTGCACCAATATCAATGTCCTACCAACTAGTGTACCTCATTCACATGCATTATGGAGTAACAATTAACACAATCGCCCCCTACTAATTACTCGAATTTGGCTCAAACTCCTTCAGAGAAGCAAAAGAAGCTTCCAGCTCAGCCTTTTTTGAGCAAAATCAAACTATTCAGATACCAAACATAAACCAATACAATTCATCGTCCTATTATTTTTTTCCTAACACCAACATAATTAAATGCAAGCATCCGTGATGAAACGAAAGGAAACCGCCCCCAATGAACACAATTAATACCAACCCAGCCTCCATCCCCGCTCTACCGGGAAACAAAATATTTAAACCAAATACTTCACTGACTAAACAGAGAGAACGAAAAGAAAAACACAAAGGAGAAGCAAAAAATAATTTCAGCACAGTGATCGCAGTCTACACGCAACACAAAATCCACCTGGATTCCTGCGTCTCCAGAATGGTGGCGAGGGCATGGAGCACGTTGGGGCTAGGGTTCTCAGGGTTCGCAGTGATCTTATCTATCAACGACTGCGCCTTCGCCAACAAAACGTCATTCTCATCATCCTCCTGCCGCTCCTCGGCCGCCTCCGCCGCCGCCGGGGCGGACGCCTCCGGCTGAGTTTGAGGCTCAGCATCCGCAGGCGCCTCCATTGCAATAATTGGCACCCTCAATGAAACAACGGTAACACGATTTGGCGGCTTGAATTACACGGCGAGAGAGTCCGGAAATTCTATAAAATTTTAATTTAATTTTCTTCAATTCGAATAATACCACCAATTTGATGGAGTTGGAGGAGAAATGAGTGTGTGTTGTGTGTTTTAGAGTGTATTTATAGTGTGTCCGGGGGCGGGGGAAGGGAACAGGGGGTGTTGTAAAAGTACAATCGTCGAGGCGTGAGGTACTGCGTGTTAAGGGTTTCTTTTTTTGTTTTATTTTTTATTTTTTATTTGGTTTGAGCAGAGCCCGAGAATGTTCTATTTAACCCGACCCGTTTCGGGTTCTTTTGTTTTCTTTTTCTTCTATTTTCTGGATGTAAATGTAGATAATAAATTAAACACATAATTACCTTATTTTCCGACGAAAAGCCCCTGAAAAATTAAGATATACTCCTATGTCATGGAAAGTGGTTGTTTATGTTTCTACAATAGATGGTTCCAATTTTTGGGTGCATATTTGGCAAATAATATTTTAAATTTCTCTGCTAATCTCTCAAAATTTATTAATCATCAAATATACTGAATGATTCATAAAAGAAACACAATATTAGTGGAGGGAAAAAAATAAATTCCTTGCTAGGTAAACTGCATGGAAATTTTGCATTATTTGTTTTGACATAAGTTCAATCATTCCTTTAAAATTAGTTGTTCAAACAAAAATCCTTGCGATGATACGAGATGGCTATGGAAGCTTCCAAATATATTGCAATGATCATCAGCGTGCAATAAATGTGTTACACAAGATATTTATTTAAAATTACAAAATAATTTCCAACCCTCGTGCAGCATGATGAAACTACAGGGAATAACATACAAATTAGTACAAAAAAAGAAGACTATAATGAAATTTATAGCAAGTAGCAAAATAAAAATTGATTTCTGAGCTAAACTGGTAGAATTGGATACTGCACTCGAGCTTTTATTTCTGAAACAAACTAGCCTGCCCTTTTCTTTTTTTCTCTCATACTCATCATGGTAAGGAAGATCTATCATGTTTCCATTCTAGAGTAGGTTCCACAGCACCGTAAATACACGATTAAGCCGTTGAACCCTTGGAAACATAAAATACGCCTCGCAAAACTATACAAGAGCCACACGAATACAACGGAATGAACCTTGGTTACTCATCCCAATTATGTTCAAGAAATTGCTTTGTACCCTTCTTTTTCAAGAGTTTCAGCTATGGAGATATCCCCAGTCTTCACTATCCTGCCATTCTCCTGCAATCAGCCAATCACAATATTGAAGCATGACACCAGACAAATTCTAACCTCAACACTGACAGAAAATTACCCTGCACACACACACACGCTGGGGTTGGGGTTGCAAAGACGGATTTCTTACCATTATGTGGATGTATGCAGGCTTTATGAATTCTAGAAGACGTAAATAGTGGGTGATCATCAGAACTGAATTCTGTGAGGTCAGGACTCCGTTAACTGCTTTTGCCACATCTTGAAGAGCATCCACATCTAAACCAGAATCAATTTCATCTAGTATAGCGAATTCTGCACCAAGGACCTGAAAGGACGACGAGATTTTAGTGTACAATTTTGCCATACACCTGAAGACACCTTAGTAGCATTCAAGAAATAACAATCCATTTGGGGGTGGGGTGGGGGAAGGAAACAACTGAGAAAAGCGAAAGACAATATATTGGCATCCCACTCCCACTAAAAAAAATGGCTTGGATTTTATAGAGCATCCAAACAAACCAAGAGATCTAGGAAATACTGCAATCTTTCAGAAATAATATGAGCATATAGCAGTTGGCTATACGGTAACAATGCTCAGTGTGACTCTAGAATGAGTCAAATTTCTAAATGCACTCATTATAAGGATCAACTCTCGTGAACTTGTTGACCATATCCCCTTCAATAACATAGTTAAAAATGCGTGTGTAAATGTATGGTTAGTAAATTGTTGCTTCCACTAGGATCAAGTGTAGAAAATATATGAAGATTAGGAGGTGGGGGTGCCTAACGGTTTATCCATATAACATTCTTATAAGGATTCAATTATAGCTCAAAAAGCTTTCGGATCAGTTAGCCACATGCACGAGTATGAGCATCCCAAGAAACAAGGTGTTACTCCATAATTAACTACATATATCTACTTTTGAATTAAATTTATGAAATTATTATGATGCCTTCAGAAATTACTGGAAACTACAAAATGACAGATCTTATACCGCAAGCTGTAAGATCTCATTGCGCTTTTTTTCTCCGCCACTGAATCCTTCATTCACATTTCTGTTCAAAAAGTCTGTCTTCATATTGACGAGCTCAAGCTTAGGTGCCACATAGCCATAAAACTGCACGAATGAAATTTTACATTATTTATAAACAAGAATTTATTATGCATATCCCTAATATAAATTAGATCTGTCCAGACCCCCAAGAAAGAGGAGCAAATAAGATAAAGGAGAGGACATAAAAGCAATCTGAGAAACTTATGCAACCATTCTAGCATATACGAATTACAAACAACACAAGTAATGCAAATGAATGAATAATAGATTACACGCTTCTTAGGTAAACAACGTCAGAAACTACAACTATCATGATGCACCTTAAGGTAGGATACTGTGCATAGCAAAGGCAATATTCAGACGTAAAACTACCTCAATTGGACCAAGCTCTGGCAATCCAAGTTTCCTCCTCCTAGCATTGTAAGCCATATTCAAGAAGTCAATATTGCTTACACCAGGAATTTCAACTGGTGATTGGAAGCTCATAAATAGTCCAGCAGTAGCTCTTTCCTCAGGATCCATCTCGAGCAGATCAAGCCCTTTATACATTATACTGCCTCCTGTAACTTCATAATCTGGATGACCAGCAAGGACCTGAGATAATTGATCAATGACAAAAAAAATTCAACCAAGGCACTACTTGTAACCCAAGGCAATTGAAATCGATAGCTTGTAGTCCTTCCAGAGACACAATCGATGATTAGATCAATTGGGAAATATAAAATATATCAGTCTCTTTTCTCTTTCAAGATCAAAGCTACTGATTGAAACTAATCTTTATTAGCTACAAGTGTAGTAGGGAAGTGCCAAAATCATCACTCAGTAAAATGGCTTACACATCTTTACTAGCTATTCTTGTTAATAAGCCTCCTTGCTAGTCTAATAAACACAAATGTGTATATTTTTAACAGACTATGTTATGAGTTGAACAAGTGTTTCTATTGACTTAATTTGTTCCCAAAATTACAAAGTGAACACCAACGAATCAGAAGCCACTCAGTACTACAATAAACTAATTGATTATTAAACTATGTAATTGCAGCACCGATACCATCCCAATGAAGCTATGTCTTATCGAATCAGTTTTTGTAATAGAAGAATCTTGTTCAAAGGCAAACGTGAGCAGGAACTCGGGATTAGGTGAAGCTTCGTAATTAGCCAAAAAGATCGAGGATATCTGAGCTAAAGTTGGTTTAATAGCATTATTGAACAAGATCTTAAGCTCGAGTTTAACTTGAACACTATCTTTAGGTGGACTGGACAGCAAAAATCCAATTACATCCCCTAAAACTACAAAACACAAAACCCGAATGGAAAACTGACCTTTGCAAATGTACTCTTCCCGGAGCCGTTCTTCCCCATCACAGCATGAACCTTCAATCCAGCAGCAAATTAGAATCCAAAGAAAAGATGATCTAGAACAACACTATTTCTGAACAAGCATCTAATCCTGTATTCCATATATTCTAATTAATCCATTAGACCAAAACGATTGATTTGAAAATTGAGCATAAACAACAAAACCCTAAGCATAATTGCACATCCTATCTCCTCATAATTAGGATAAATTCAGTATCAGTATGCACCTCCCCGTGGCGGACGGTAAGGTTGACGCCTTTGAGAATAGGCTGCTTGGACTCGGCGATGACGGCAGAGAGGTCTTTGACTTGAAGCAGCAGGTCAGTAGTCGAGGAGGAAGGGGACTCGACGGCGACGGAGGTCTGAGACGACCTCACAAAACAACGGCGGCGGTGGCGTTGAGGAGTGGGGGTGGAGATTCTGAGAGAAAAGGTGGGAGTGAAGAGAGCCATCGTCATCTCGGAAATAGGTTATTCCGATTACAGCGGAGTTTTAGAAATCTGTAATCCCAGAAATATGTAAGAAAAACCGTTACCCTTTTCTGGCTCCGTAGCCGTCTTTTAGGGCTTTTACAGTTCACTCTATCTCTCTCTTTTAGGTCTCCGGTACTATTTTCTTATGAGGTGGATTTTGCATATAGTCAAAAATATTTATTTTTTAAAATTTTAGTACAATTGACTTATTGAATATGGTAATATTGTTTATTGAAATAGATTGTGATTTATAATTTTATATATAATTTGAGGGGAATTGCTTCATATGAGCAATTAAAATAAAAATAATTGAAAGTTTCTTAGTAGTAAAATAAAAATACAACCATAATAAATGCTAGTTTGAGAGTATGTGTCCAAAAGCGAGTTCGGGAGTCGTCTTAATTATAATATTACTTATGGCCTAACTTTTTCCCTTGCGTGATTTTATGGCCTAACCTTTCAGAAATTACAAGTATAGCCTGACCTTTGTTCCATTAATACACTAATAGTCCGCCGCTTGAACGCCGTCAACATAAAAGTTAAAGGTCCACCGCCGGAGCTGCCACCGCGACATCGCCCAAGTGCTCCAGATCCGCCGCCGCATCGTAGCTCGGAGATGACTCCGGTTCGGATATTACTAGGTAGGGTTAATTCATGGAGGAGAGGATTAACAACGTGGAAACTTTCATGTTAACGACGTTCAAGCACCGGGCTGTTAGTGTATTAACGGAGCAAAGGTCAGACTATATTTGTAATTTTTGAAAGGCTGGACCATAAAATCACCACAAGGGCAAATGATAGGCCATAAGTGATAATTAACCCTATTATCTATATGAATTGATATAATTAAATTGTCGAGGACCGACTAAATTAATCACTCCTTATGTTCCTCAAAAGTATGTGGAGTGAGAGGAGTGGTACATATTTTAATAAAGGGTAAATAACACTTAGCACTCTAACATATTCGACTTTTTACAAAAAGCGTAATCCGACTTTGAGTCACGGCGGACATCAACTCCTCTTTCTTTTCTTTCATATTTTGGACCTTACCTCCATGGACCAATATGTTACTGACTTAGTCACACTTTTCAGAGAAGGCTCAGGAGCCTCTAGTGAGTTACAGACAGAGTTCGAAAAGCTGAGTAGACTAATCAATTCAATCCTTCCTTCAGCACGCGGCCAGCGAAGCTAAGATTTCGTTATGTCTTATATCCTTTCGACCTGTAGCTTTCCTCGTCCCCCCCCCCCCTTCGTTGTGCGGTGTTTGTGTGGGGAATAGGTGCTATGGCGATAAGAAATAGAACGAGAGAAGGCAAGCTTTTTACTTCGCGAACCTATCAATCATACATTACTCATATTCGAGAGCATGGAACGCGTCTGTGTCCTAACATAAACATAATAACAAATTGGACCCTAACCGTTACAATTTTTTAATATCCGTATCCTGGTGATAGGAATCGGGCCAATTTTGCCTATGTGGCATACAATTCGGGCCTAAATTATCTACATGGCATTTACGAAATAAAACGAAAAAAGGAAAAATTACATGCAGACTAAGCTAACGATCGATGTCGTTTTATCCTCCACCTCCTTCTTCTTCTTCAAATGAGATTAAAAATTGACTAGAGGTACGTCATCATCCCCATCTTCTCCAACAATGGCTTTGACTCCCTCTCACCTCTGGCTCTAGCTCCGACTAGTACTCCGACCACCTACGGGCCCTCACCTCCGACACCGTCGTGGCCGACTCCATCCTCTACACCTACAACTTCACCTACCACGGCTTCGTCGCCGCGCAGTCGGACGCCGACACGCTCCGCACCACGCGCACGCTGGAGTTTCTCGGGCCGGAGGCGGTGCCCGAGAAATGGGCCGGCCATAGCCACCAGGAGCTCAACCAGGCCTCTAGGACGTCATTGTCGGGATCCGCAACACCCTAGTCTGGATGGAATCGAAGACGTTCACCGGCGCGGGGAGTGCGAGGCGGCGGCCGACTTCACCCTAAGATCCCTAGTTCTCACATTTTTTTTTTTATGATAGGAGATAAAGGATTTGCCTCAAGAAACAAATTCATTGATATGGTCTTTAAATATAGAGCAAGGAAGCCGCTAAACAAGGAAAGGCGATAACTATAAAAAATACACAAAGATATAGAAAATCACTAATTATCTCTAATAGGGGGTGTATGAGATTCAAGATTGGGGGTTGTTGGTGGGGGTGGGGGTATTTAGTTTCATTAATTTTTGAATTAAAAAATAAAATATACTGAATTAGAAAAGAAAATGGATTGAATTTATTTTATTGTTTTAAATTTTTATTGCCATGTGTGCATTTATGTGGCATTTTGGATATGCCACCTAGAAAGTTAGTAAAATTTGAGGATAATGTGTGTTTCAGGTTTGTCACGTATGCATAACGGGCCCGTTTGGCGTTTAGGATATTATTATGAATCCATTTAAAAGGTTAGGGTCCAATTTGTTATTATGTTTACGTTAGGACACAAACGTAAAAAGTCGAATGCGTTGGAGTGCTTAGTGTTATTTACCCTTTAATAAAATGAGTGATAAAGTAAATGTGAGTGGAAAAAGATCCAACTATTTGAAAAATTGTGTGTATTTTAGTTGAAGATTGTTGACTTTTTGATAAAATGAAATTTTCAAAAATGGAATTTGCATACTTTTGAGGCACAGATAAAAAAGGAAATTTTTAGAGACAAATAAAGAAAAGATCGACGACATTTAAAAAGAAAAAGAATAAAAAGTTGTGTGTGTGCTGACCTAGTGGTAAGAGGTTAATGCCTGAGGCCAAAGGTCTTGGGTTCAAGTCCTCTGTGACGCGGCCTTTAAATTTCTGTAATTTAATTAAAAAAAAAAAAGTTATCTGGTATTTCTGGTTAACGCCTTGTAAATTGCACGCACTCCTCTTCAAAGAATTTGGGTAAGAAAAACTAATCTTGATCTCTTCCTCTCCAACTCTTTTTCTTCACATAATTTCCCTCCCAATTTCCACGCAATGTCCACTGGAAAAGAGGCTTCAACTTCAAAAAATCAGAATTCTCCGCAATTCATGGACAAATGGATTGAGTAATCAAACAAACCGCAACACTTTTTCCGCATCTCTCATCGTTTTTTCCTTGACGAATTATGGCTATCAATGCAGAATTCAAGAGTCGCTGAAGAAGCAGCTGATCATGGACGACAGATTCAGCTGGAAACTGCCCCCAGTATGCAAAGATCAAACCTCTGAAGGCGCAGAAGAAGAAAATCAAAATTCCGACCGCCGCAAAATCCTCAAATATGTTGGTGGGGCTGACTTGAGTTTCTCCAAAACTGATCCGTCAATCGCGTGCGCCACGCTCGTCGTTTTGGACGTTTCTACCCTTGAAGTCGTCCACGAAGTCTCCAACATTGTTGAGCTTCGCGTTCCTTACGTCCCCGGATTCCTGGCATTCAGAGAGGTTTTGTATATGATTCCAATTTATTGTCTTCATTTATGCATTTAGGGATTGACTATTGAGATAATAGGAAATTAGTTGTTGCAGGCCAGAATTGGCCAGATGATTTAGCAAGTTCTGCTTGTTGTTTTCATGTTTGTGTGTGTGTTTGTATGTGTTTCAGGCCCCTGTGCTCGTAGAACTTCTAGAGAAAATGAAGAATACGGCACTTTCATTGTATCCCCAGGTGACTGAAGTAGATGTTTTCTCACTCAATTATGTAGTCTGTGTATATGATAGGATGAATCCACTTGCAAATTCAAGTGGTCTTAGGTCATAATTGCAGTTTTGTGTAGTAATGAGATCTTCGTAGATTGTTAAGGTTGCTTTTACATAGACCCTGATGGTTTTGTATTTCGACAAGGTACTGATGGTCGATGGCAACGGACTGCTTCATCCTCGCGGCAAGTCATTTTTTCAATTTTTTGTAAATAGACACTATGTCTTCTGAGTTTGAATAATCTGCTATACCTCTGCCTTGGTGGTGCTATTCATTTAGGTTATATGCTTTACAAAATTATAGTCTGCTTTATGTAGTTCTCCCAATTTTCTGCTTATGCAATTTGATCTTCGGAGTTGCTAAATACTTTTAAATGGTCAGCCTCTTCTAAATTTTGATTGTAGCTGCTAATGATTTTATGATTGGGAGGACGTGAGTTCTTCAACATGGAACGTTCATGGCTACAATAGTTCTTCCTTCATAAATATTTGTTCATAACCGGAGTCATAGTTTTCTGTGATAGTAATGATTGGAGCTCTTAAATCTGAAGATTTTGTAGCTATGTTACTCTGCTCTTTATTGAATCCATGGATTTTTGCAGGCTTTGGATTGGCTAGTCATCTAGGTGTTTTATCTGATCTTCCTACGATTGGGATAGGAAAGAATGTAAGTACTTTAGCAATGATGTCACTGTGAGAATGTTATATACCAATCACACTTTTTTATAATCTTAATATCTTATAAGTACTAAACATTTATTTGTATATTGGCTCTGGTTTTCTTTCTCTCTCAGAATTGAGGGGTATTAATTTTTTTCATATGTACTACTCCACTATCTTGTTTATGTAGGACTTCTCTTCTGAAAAACTTAGTGTCGCTCTTCTAATACTTGAAGGTTTACATGCTAATATGATGATAATTGTCAGTTGCACCATGTTGATGGTCTGACACAATCTGGAGTGAGACAACTGCTTGAAGCTAATTGGAACTCATGTAGCGATCTATTCACATTGGTTGGAGATTCAGGCTCCACTTTAGGAGCGGTAAGTAACCCTTAAGGTTTTTTCTGTTTAAATCAGTTATATCAACCAGTTTACCTTTCTGTAATTTAGATGGTAAATAGTTACATTTTAGTTATTTACCTGATGACGAGTGAAGTTGTGGGGTTACCTTGTTGATCAAAGTAGCTCACCCTTAGATCTCATCTGTCACCTGTCTTAACTGGTGTACGATTTACTAAAAATTGTGTCACCCATCCACTCTATCTCAGCTGTTTAGTCAGTAATTGACACCTCGTAGATGTTGGAGAAATTTAATTTCATGATTGTTCGTAAACAGTAAATACAGGATCATGCTCTATCTCTCTACAGAGCTCCTTCTGTTCCAAAAAAGCTCTAATGAATGTGCATTACTGTTTAGATTGCTTTCTCAAATGAGCACACATATTACAATCCTCTGTCCGTGCTTCTCTTTGCATGCATTCATGTTGCCTCAGCTAAAACTCAATATATATGTGTTAATATATTTTCTAATTTTTCCCCACCTCTTTATGTGCCCAAATGCATAATGTAAGTAACTGAGAATTGGCCTCAGCAGGTTTTGTTCCTTTCGTAATCTGAAGTAGCCAAGGCAAAAGTTGTCTGGTAATATAAAGCAGAGATATATTAGTTGTAAGTTTCTATTCTGAAGAATATGCTGTAACTTTCATGCAGGCAATGCGATTGACCGAAGGAACCTTGAAACCCATATTTATCTCAGTTGGTCATCGCATATCTCTTGCCAGTGCCATTGAAATTGTGAAGTTAACTTGTAGGTATAGAGTCCCAGAACCCATCAGACAGGTAACGATTGGTGGTCTTTTGTGTTAATGATGGAAGTAAATATAGGATGACTGAATTTCAGAGGAGTCCCATTTACTATATGCTGTCTTCTTTCCAAAAGTCTTCACCTTCAGAACTCCTCACCGTATACACCATGGAACTTTTGATATTGCTCTAAAAAATTTGCTCATAAGTTGCTGTGTATTCATTCACTCACCAATTGATTCCTTTGTTGCTGTCGTTGCCTTTTTTTACTCTCTTTTTTTTTGCATCCATCTTGGTTAAGGAGTCAAATTGATCCAGCACAACTTATGGTTTGTAGGCTGACATCAGATCAAGAGATTGCCTCCGCAAGCATGGTTTGAGCTAGCGTACATGAAACAAACTGCTTGGAGCAGCACTTCATAAAACCGCAGATACTGTTGCAATTTCTGCAGAATTTTACTCTTTATGTCGTATTGTTTCAAACTTTGAAGATCTCAACACGAAAATTGGCCCAATGGTACATTAATCATCAAGATTTGTTTCATACATACATATAGTTGTGCACCTTAATTTCTTAGTGATCTTTTTATCTACATTGGCATTCTTCATGCCAGATCTCTAATTTTTCTTGTGGCTAATGGATTTGACTTATTTGCTACAATCTAATAACTAACATGCTTGATTTCTCATCTTATTCTAGGATGGAAGCGAAGATATAGCAGAAGACCCCACAAAAATACTGAGAAATACATGTGTATATGGCAAAAAAGAATGAAACAACAGTATATGATAGCTCATGCTCTCACAAAAAAGCCAGCATGATTACAATCATTTGAAGCAGGACGCTGAGCGGCTCTAGCAAGAAGCCACCATTGCCCTTACCCTGCTCTTTGAACATAATCTTGAACTTACAGGTGCCCGTCGACGGATCAGTGGTCGTGAGCACGGAGAGGTTCGGAAACTTGCAGGCGGTCTCCAGTTGGTCGGCTGTCTGGTAGTAGCTATTGAACGCATACGACACATTCTGCCTTGCATCCAGATTCGCACAAGAGCTTCCGAACCCTAAACTGGTGCAGTCTGCGTGGCCGCACGCGTACTCGACACTGGGAATCAGCTGGGGGTCGTCGAGGTTGGCTGTGGGAGCAAGGACGCACCAACGCTTCTGGAGGTAGTGGATGTTGCTGGCAGGGACCAGACCGCGGTTCCCCGATCCAAGGCTGAGGTTATACTTCACCGTCCCGTCGAAGTTGAACAATCCCCAGTGGCGCTCAAAGTTCCCCGGCTGGATGCTCTTCGCGTCCTCATCGACAAGGCTGAACAGGTAGGCGTCCACCTGGCCCGGTCTCATCGGCGTGCCCTTGGCCAAATGCGCCATCACGCCCTGGTTAAACCTCTGCGCGTATCCGATGTTCGCGTTCCGGTCCCCATCCGTCGGCCACCCGATTTCTCCAACAATGACAGTCATGTTCCCAAACCCGTTCTTCTGCAGCGCCCACACGAGGGTGTCGTAGTTGGCGTCGAACACGTTGGTGTAGGTCCTCCCGTTGTCGTCGATTGGGTTCGACACCCCATCGAAGAAGGCGTAATCCACCGGGAAGTTGGGATCATTGTAGAGACTTATGAAAGGGTAGATGTTGACAGTGAACGGAGCCTCATTCCGGCTCAAGAAATCACAGATCTGCACCATCACATCTCTGACATTAGCTCGGAAGTCTCCGGTAGACGGCTGCGGCGTCGAAGACTCGTACACGTCGGCGTTCAACGGACAGGTGACCTTCACCCGCCCGCCGAGGCCGGCCTTGATCAGAGCCGCCTGGATGTTCTGCATCGCCGGCAAGGTGGAGCTCAGGAACGTCCCGTTGTATGTGGAGAGGAAAGGCTCATTTCCTACTGCAACATACCTTGCACAAGGGGAAAAAAGAAACAGAAATCAGTATTGGGGATGCTAATTTGTTGCAACATATTATTGTGAAAGAGGGATAGAGGGATGACTTGATTTGAACACTGTTGGAGGAGATATGTGCAGAGACGTTCTTCTCGACCCATCTCTCAGCAGCCTCGACGCTGGTGGAAAGAGTGGCCAGCATCTCGTTGGGTATTCCGACCATGACCTCAATCCCCGACCCTCGGAAGGCGAAGAGGACTGGCGCCTCGGCGTCGAAGAGCTTCACCTTCTGAATACCGTTGTCTTTCAGCAGCTTCACCACAGTCGCCGGCGGCAGAGGGTGACTCGCCTGAGTTCCCCAGTTTGCACCGATGCTATGCGCAGTATTCACCATCATCAACAACAACAACAACAACGACGACGACAGCAGCAGACCATGATTCTTGGCCATGGTTAGTTACTCAATAGGGTCTCAAGATTTGGTTTTGTTTTGTTTTGTTTGGCTTAGCTGAAGTAAATCATCTGCAGGGATACAACTGAAAAAGAAGAGAAGTGTGCCTTTTCTTTTGAGGAAAGGGTGGATTTGGGGAAGGGTATTTTGGTGAGGAAAGAAGAAAAGGGAGTTCTGGAAAATTGATTGAGTTATATGAAGATGAAGAAAGCCAGCTAACGAGATGCCAAGGTAGAAACTTTCTCCATTCTCATCTGTTTAATATTAATGGAAAATGACATAATAATTAGTTATACTATTAGAGAAAACCAATTGATTGAAATTAATTAGATAGATGTGCTCCGCTCGATCATGTTATATTCTGTGTCATTATCCAAAGTGGCTAATAGTAATATTATATATGCTAACTTTTTTACATGTGGGGGACAGACACACAGACACACTCTCTCTATCTAGAAAATGGTGGTGTGGTCACATTTGATTTTGGGTGTGTGGCAAAGTAGGATACTACAGTAGATATGTCGTATGTTTGCTTTATTATCATTGAATATAGCGAGGGCGGTGGTAACTTCAAGAAAGGAATCGGTTAACTTCTTTTAGCTACAATCACAAACACACACACTTTTTCCTTTTCCTTTTTTTATTATTTAAACACGTAGACGAGGCACCCTCCACCTCCCAATCAAAACCTCATCATTCACCAATAGATTAAATTAAAATTTCCAAATTTTAATATACGTCGTATAATGTATATGTACTTATCTCTTAGTTCTCTGAGCTCAGGTTATGGAAGAAGGAACCGAGAAGAAGGTATCAGCAACAACTGGTTTTATTACGGGACAGTTCATGATGTTCATATCGATCTATTATGCGCCTCTGCATCTAGCATTGGATAAACCTCATACAATAACTGTCCTAGCTCTACCATATCTTTTGTTTCACTTCTTCTGGAACAATCACTTTTTTGATTATG
>JAYJMF010000034.1:2099680-2110432 GCA_036873715.1 Salvia sclarea | reverse complement strand
TTTTGGACCACCATTTATTTGGGGCCCAAATGACTGGATCCAATCACCAAAGCCCAACAGACGGAGCCCAATTCCGTCGGGCTCGTACGTGCAAAGGGAGGCCAGGTACGTCTCTCGACGCGATCAACGAGCACGAGTGCGTCTCATCCTCAGCTGAAACCGCCAGTAACTCCTGGCTGTTACACCAGCCATGATGAGGAAATTTGAATGGGCTGTCATTCAAATTCTGTAACTCCTCTGCAGCATTGAAGCTGTGTTGACTCCAGCAGGCTCCTCATGTGTGGGCTGTGCCTATAAATAGGCTGTATGTCTTTTGCATCAGAGATACGAACATGAAGCATTCACAAGCTCTCTCTGCATACATATATAGCATTCTAGTCGAAACTCTGTCCTCGCCTCGTTCTAGTTCGCCGGAGCTCGTTTGGTTTGCGGTGCTGCTACCTACGAGACGTTGCCGTTTTATCTTTGAAGATGATACGTCAGTACCGAGAGCACTACCGGGGCGTATCTCGTCTTGCGGATAGAGGCCTTCCTCGACTGGGCATTAGTTTTATACAATTTTGTTAATTTCGTTGTTATTTCCGTGTAACTCTCAGTCCTCCTTTTTTTTTTTCCTGTTCATTATAATCGCCCGACAAATTCTCGATTTCTAACAAAAAATCAAAACCATGATCTATATGCGAAAAGTGGACGAGCCTGTGATACCCTTCAATATTTCAAGTGCATTTTACGATAAATACGACATAATTTTCATATCATATATATGTATTATTATCACAAATCGTAAAATAACCAATGATGAAAACTTCGATGATATCAACAACTAAATAAGGCTTATGCACTTCTGGATCCTTACGTAATCTCTCATCCAAATCCTAATCGCTTATCTTATTATATATGTATTCAAAGTAAATCAAACATCCATAAACTAAGTAGTAGCTCCGTATTACCTAAGGAACTAGAGAAACAATTAGATCAATAAAATCATATATAATGGGAAATACATATTACAACACGAAATATTCGTTAGTTTACAGTTTTGGTATTGTGATTTAAAATTCGAACTGAGAATAAAAACTATACATTTCACTTTTTTGTTTATGCCTTTACTATTACTAATATCTAATTATTTGTCATTAGAATAATTTGTTTATAAATTATAATAGAAATCGAAACTAGCCTGCTTATACGTCATATATTACAGTAATAAAATAATAAATACTCGCTTTTGCTTGGTCAAATAAAAAGAAAATGGAAGGGGAAATAAACCTACTACCTTTTCCATTTTGTTACAAACAATAGCTAATTATGAGCTTTCATTTTCAGACAAAATAAAGAAATGTTCGTATAATGTCATGCTTACTACAATTAATCAACTCGGATTCGAAAAGCTATATATCAATAATTTAATTAGCGAGAAAAACGCAAAGCAAAAGATCACCAATAAATAAGCACGAAAAAAAATCCATCCGAATCGTGTTCGATTCCTTTTATTATTAGTCTACTTTATGGTTAAAACAAAATCAATAAATAAATTATCTATGATATTAATCAGTGTAATATATAAATAACTTTTTTTGAGGAATGTAAATATAAATATAACTTAAAAAAAAAATTGCGATATTCCTCTGGAGTTAGCTCATGGAATCCCCAGCGGTTTGGATTCCATCTCAAATAGAATCTCTCCAGCAGTCAAACTCTATTTCAAATTAATAAATAAATAAAAAATAAAGAGAGAGAGAGAGAGAGAGAGAGAGAGACGTCAAAACTCTATCTAAAATCAACGCTAATTTGATCTTTAAATTCTTCTCTCTCACACTACACTCCACCAACACCAGCGTTGAAATTGAGAGAGAAAGAGATCTGCCCCCTTTTCCTGGGCTATAGGTACACAAAACTTTTATGATTCCACGCCTTGTCTATTTAATTATCTGCTTTTGATTAATTTCTGGGCATCTATGATCTTTATTCCGAGATTCTTCTTTTGTTTAAAGGTGTGGGGTTGATTCGGCTAAATTTGCAACTTTTTTTGCCCCCTTTTGATCCGATAATTCATCTTTATCTCAGTGTTCCTTGTTTTGCCCTCTTTTGTGTGTAAAGTTTGTTGAATTAGTTCCGATTATCAGTGTAAATTGTGAAAGGAAAAGAGGATCTCGATACTTTTTTTTTGTTGTTTCCCCTTTTTAGTTCATATGATTTTAATTCCAATTTTGATCGAGTTATGGATTTGATTTTTATTTTTCGCCCAATCATTGACGTTTTTTTCCTTCTTAATTTCATGTTTATCCTTTTCACATTGCGCTGTGTGATTTGTTGCAGGCAAGCTGAAAACAATGGCGGTAACGATGAAGCAAATGGCTTTGCTTGTAGCATTCCTTGGGGCACTCTCCTTCATCCTTGGGGTTATTGCTGAAAACAAAAAAGTAATTATCCGTTAATCTGATTTGCTTAACAATCTAATTGAACCCAATAACAAAGTAACTTTTCTAGTGATATTACCGGGTTGCATCATGCTCTTATTAAAATTCACATGGTGTTTCTGCTCTTCGAATTTCATGTCTTGAATGATTTATTGCGTTTTGAAATATTATGTAACAAGTATAGTGGATATATGATTTTTTCATCACGTGGATAAACTCATCAATGGTGAATCTGTAAACATTGATACAAATATGTAGTTATAGAACTTGTGATGCCTTTGCACAATAGAGAATTGATAAGTGGAGTAGTGTATGCTTTACTATATCATCTTTAGCATCTAGGGCTTTAGTGAATAGGAAAATTCATATTCTTTTTCCCCTTTTTTCTGGTCAGATTAAGGGTGTTGGATAGTTAGATGTTGAAAACCTATGCGTATACATCAATTTTCATGTTATTAAATCGAGATTGTAGATCATGTATGGAATCCACACCCCTGACAAATGGGCATCATGTCTAGAAGAATGAATATTTTGGCGTTTATGGTTGTCTTTCCATGAGAATCATAGCCAGAAAAAAAAAGAGTGAACAAAAGATGACTTAGTAAAGCATTTTGATTAAAAAGACTACATCAGCAATATAGTTCTATATATCGACTTTGTAGTACTTATTTTATCTGATTTAAATTTGCAGCCTCCATCTGGAACTCCTATAACAGGGAAGGGCGTCGTCATCTGCAAATACCCATCAGATCCATCGGTGGCATTGGGATTCTCATCCTTTGCATTCCTTGTTGTCTGCATGGTTGCTGGTTGGTATTCTCTATTTTACCCCTACAAAGGCAAGCACGTTCCGAAGGCCGCATTATTCCAAAATAGATGGTTTCTCATCTTTGTTGTCATTGCTCTGTAAGTATATATGCCTATCCTTTCACATATAGATTCGGACTCCATTGCTTTTGTTGTGTTCATGACCCTTTTTACCTCTATCTTGTTCTTTTCTCCCTTTTTAGCCTCTTCTGTTTGTGTTAATTAGTCAGTCATTATCACATTGTATAAGTAATCAATGTAACCTCCTAGTTTATTGATAATTTTATTTGACAGTGACATTCCCCTCAGTAAACCAAATATTTTAGTACCCAACATAAATTTTGTTTCACAGTGATTGAAGGATTTGTTTCATTGCACTTTCACTGCAAACCTAACTTTTGTAATTCTATATCAATGATCCCCTTTCATTTCTTTATGTGGGTTTTGTCTTATTTTCTCGATTATTATTGTTGAAGGTCGACGGCTGCATTGGCTGTGGTGCTGTTGTTGTGGCCAACAATCACAGAGCATCTTCACCACACAAACAATGTTCATCACAATTTGGAGACCGCTTGCCCCACGGCCAAGACCGGACTACTTGGTGGAGGAGCTTTTCTGTCTCTCGACTCGTGCCTACTCTTGTTGGTGGCGTTGATGTTGGCCGACAACGCCCGTGCTGACTACTTCGACGAATCCGAGGATAAAGCAGAAGGCAGCTTTGTAGCTGAGCCAATCAAGGGCAGTGCCTGATAGCAAACATGCCTTGAGGCTTTTATATTTATATGCTTTTTCATTTTTCTATACCTTACTATTGTCATTTCTTTTTCTTGCTAATGGATTTGTAGAGAAACTCTTTCTCTCTCTCTCTCTCTCTGTAAGTATTTACTCCATTGGTGCATATTACCCTCACTTTAAAGCTATTATCAATCAAATGGTAATTTGTGAATTTAATCACTTCTTGTTCTCATTATAAGCTGAATTACTGCTGGTTAAATTATTTTTTGCCTTTTGAGCTATATATATATATATCGACACTATAACTCTGAGAAATCGTTCTCGAAAATTGAGAAGTGGATGATAAGGCCTGACATCAACTAAACTAGAAATATTCCACATTCTATCTATTTGGACTGTTTGTGATTGAGGTTTTGTATTGTTTTTCCATGTGTTGTGATAATTATTTATTTTCATACACAAAAGTTCATGAGCAAAGTGTCTTTTATAGCAAAAGATGTCCGTTATAAATTGTTATTATCCGCACAATTTCATATAATCGTAAACATAAACGAGAACTATTTAAATACCTTTTTAATCATTATTAATATCAGATCACTCCTATCTATGCTTCAACACTTTTGCACCACATTAAAGAAAAGGTATAATAACGTGTTATGGTAAATTGCTATTGTCCCCTTAAGAAGTTGTAGTATTAGACTATTAGACTATTAGATAATCTCATATCTGAAATATAATTGCTCTGGGTTTTTTACTTAAGCTTTTCTTTTACTAAACGAAATTAGGTTTAAGCTATAGTGAATAAACTGTTGCTATAAGGTAACATTATTATATTATTAAATCTTAAATACTAAAGAGGAAATGAGGAGTTTTACCCACTTTCATAAGAAAAAATAATTTTTACCAACTAAAGATGCACCCTCTACCGGAAGTTACTAAAATGCCCTTCGATGGCGATAGGGTGCATGTTTTTTTTGTGAAATTTCTTACAACTTCTTACACCTCCCCTTCTTTTTCTGTTTCCAACATTAGAATTATTAAGATTCTTGTGCTTTTTGAATTTAATGCTCACAACAGACAAAATATTTGTTGGACCGAGGGAGAAATTGGCGAGCGTGAACTTAGAGGAGATATTAAATTGGCAATAGGCTTTACTTAATGGGCGAAGAGATTTTAATTTGGTGAGGAGATATTAAATTGGCGAGAGGTGAACTTAAAGCATGTATGAATGTGTGTGACCCACTTTCTACCTACCGGTTATATAAAACTTTCTACCCAATTTAAAGTTTTATTTTAAATTGGCAAGAGGGAGACAAAGCTAGGGTTTAAAGCATTACTTCGACGATGACCCAAGGGCGAAGGCGGCGACGGAGACGACAACCCAAGGGCGACGGCGGCGGATAGTGCAGGCGATTGCAACGGCGGCGGCTGGTGTAGAGAGGGAGGCAAAGAAGGAGGAGGCGGCTTGTGCAGAGAGGGAGGCAGAGAAGGAGGCTGCGGCTTGTGCAGGGAGGCAGAGAATGAGGTGGCGGCTGGTTTAGAGAGAGAGGCATATTGGGAGGCGGAGCCATAGAAAACGGGAGGCGTTTGAGGGAGCGGAGCGGCGGCAGTTGAGTTTGTTTTCGACTGGAAAATGGTTGGTACCCTTCATTAATGTAATATGCATGAATTATTTTTTAAAGTTGTTAATGAAGATTAAATATTTATTTCATTTGGATCTGTGCATTGTTGGATTTGTCAATATATTTTGGCTTAATTTAGTATATTGGCGAGGAGGGTGTGTAATTGTTGCTAATCGGTAAGAGGAATGTTTAATTTTTAGTATAATATTGGCGAGGTGATGAAATTTCATTTTATATATTGGGGCTTAATTTAGTTAATTTAGTATATTGGCAAGGAGGGATGTTTAATTGGTTGAATTGGTTTATTATACTGGCGAGGGAGATGAATTTTATTATACTGGTGAGGAGATGGATTTTAGGTTAATTAGCGAGCATAATTTGTTTATTTGATTAGTTCGTGATTTTTGTGAAATTGGCAAGAGGGAAGGATGTTTAGTTGTTTGTATAACCGGCGTGACAATATCAAAAATAATGGCGAGGGGCCTATTAATTTGCTCTCCAATTTCATTGGATAATGTAAATTGGCGAGAAATTAATTGAAGAGAAGTAACATGTAAATTAATTGGAGAGAGGTAATATATAATTGGAGAGAAACTAATATCTCAAATTGATTGGAGAGAGGTAATATCGACAATTGGATTGATACCTCTCGACAATACCCCTCGCCTATTAAATGAAAAATGACTGGCGACCCCTCACCAATTCGCCTATAGAATTCGCGAGGTTTCGCCAGTATATCGTGTCCCTCGCCTATAAATCATCTCCCTCGCCAATATATCGTGTGCCTCGCCTAGAACACGTTTCTATCGCCAATACCTTTATGCAATCACCAATTAACTGTCTCGGTCCATGAATTATCGGTCAAAAAGTTACAGAATCTTATAATTCATTGTCAATTCAACATACACAGTCAGCAAGAGTAGAGGACATGTAAGAAAGTGTAAGAAAAATGTAAGTAATTTCACAAAAAAACATGCACCCGGGCATTTTAGTAACTTCCGATATAGGGTGCATGTTTTTATTATAGTTGGTAAAAATCATTTTTTCTTACTAAAGTGGGTAAAACTCCCTTCCTCTCAGTACTAAACCTAACTATGTCAAGGAACAACATTTATATGAAAATTTGAAATAATTATATTTTTATTTATTATTGATTGCATTTTAGTATTATACTCCCTCCGACCCTGCGGAAGTTATTACATTTCTTTTGGACACGGAGTTTTAGGAGAGTTGAAAAGTAATGTAAAGTGATGATAGAAATATATACTCCCTCCGTCCACCAAGAGTATACCACTTTGGTGGACGACACGGGTTTTAAGGAAAAATGTGTTGTTTAATGTTAAAGTGGAAAAAGGGTGAAGTGAGTGGAGAAAGGGTCCCACTTTGTTGACTTTTAAGATAAAAAGTGAAGGGAATAGTAGGTATTTTTGTAAATATTGAGTTGGAATGAGGTTAAATTATAATAAATGTGTGTGGGGTATAGGCCAAATAAGGAAAGTGATATACTCTTCGTGGACGCCCGAAATGGCAAAAGTGATATACTCTTGGTGGACGGAGGGAGTACTATTTAGTTTGTAAATTTGGTGTAAAATTGCAAATGTTTGAAAACTAATTAATTTTTTGGGGTTTTGTTAGGACAATATTGTATACCAACGACCTCGTGTCCTCAACCATCCTACTAAAATGAGCACATATTACAAGCACAACGAATTCAAATTATTGATGGAGTTATTGGGTAAAGTAGGGGGGGAACATTTAGTTGAGAGGTTTAGGACGACGTGTTTTGGGCACTTCGCGGATTGGAGATGTGGGATGAAGTGTATTGATGCACTACACCACGTGGCTGCCCGATTGATGAAGGTAAATGATGATGGACTTTGGTTCTACTTGTGTGGCAATGTCGTCTGCTTTTCTATTTCTGAGTTCGCACTTATCACCGGGCTCAACTTTGGTGAATTTGAATTTGATCCGACATTGCAGTACGACTACAAGGGATTAGAGTCATATAAGGCTTTTTGTAGACAGGAGAATATGGATGTGTCTCGATTGGTGTCTAGAGTTCTTGACACCACTCAAATGGTAGAGGACAACGGGGAAAAATACCTTCGCGCAGTCCTCGTGTGTGTGGCCCACACTCTGATTTTTGGTTCTGACAGAAAGGTAGAGGGATGGGTTTGGGCTTTAGTTGAAGATATAAATAGATTCAACAAATTTCCATGGGGAGCTTATAGTTATAAATTGTTTAACTACTATATGAAGAATGGTGGAGGAGTGAGGGGAAAGAAGTGGCATTTGTACGGGCCCCAGTGGGCACTTTATATTTGGGCAATGGAGCGCATCTCAGGCCTAGGGGTGAAGGTTGGCTATTACAGTGGGGGGGATAGTCTGTACCCCAGATGCTTAAGATGGACCTTCAACTCAAAGCCCGAGCACTCAGATGCTGTCATACAGTCCCTTTTCGAGAATTCGGTAATATTTTCTTAAATTTAGTGAAATTTAATAATAATCATCATTTGGTTTTAATATATATTATATGGCTTTGAACGAATGATTTTTGTTTGCTTCAGGACAATAAGATTATGGTCATGCTTCCCGACGAGCGTGAGATGATAGAAGATTATTACAGATCTGCTGTTTCGGAGAATGCTCTGGCTGTTTGCTTTAAAGCGCCCACGAGAAAGGGCCCACGGGGAAAGCAAACTGCTAGGTTTTTATTTGAGGAGGGCTCCACATCTGTCGCACGAGCTTCCACTAGAGAGCCAAAAGGTAGTTCTGCACGGGAGGAGGATTGTTTGCTTCATGAGATTGAAGTAGAGATTCAGGTCGAAGATGAGCAACCTCATGTATCTGGGAATAGGGGCAACATGGGTGATTCAGGAAAGCGTGTGAGAACATCAGATGTTGAGATGTCATCAAGCAGTAGCCAAGGAACGGGATCTGTTGACCGTCAGTGGATCAAGAAAACCATCAAGAAGCACGTCAAGAAGAGTGAAAAGCGGATAATTGCAAAGCGTGTGAGAACATTAGATATTGAGATGTCATCGAGCAGTAGCCACGGAACGGGATCTGGTGACCGTCAGTGGATCAAGAAAACCATCAAGAAGCAGATCAAGAAGAGTGAAAAGCGGATAATTGACAGCTTGAAGGAGTTTATTAGTGAGCAGTTCAAGAAGTAGGGTTGTCGGTGTTCACGCTCGGCGACGGCACATGACCCCGTTGTGATAGAATACCGACCCCATGGCCGCGAAATGATGGAGATGATGATGCTAATTCACATCATGAATCACCGGCGAGGGCTCCTTGCCATTCGACACACAAGGTGGGAAGTCGTCATACTATGGCAAAGGTGGATTATCAGGAGCCGCCACGAAATTCCATGCCCGAGATAAATGAGGAGATATTAAACGCTGAGACGCTAATTTCATATCCAGACCACCAATTTTGAAACATAGGCCGCCAATTTCACAAGTGGAAGGCACAGCGGCTCCCAAGATCACGAGTGATCCTTATGTTACTATATCTGTCTCTAATGCTGTGATTGGTAGGACTTTCGTGATCAGTAACAGCGAAAACCCCGTTTGGAGCCAGCATTTTCATTTTCCAGTTACGCATTATGGTGCAGAGGTGCACTTTGTGGTGAAGGATAGTGATGTTGTGGGGTCTCAAATGATTGGTGCTGTCGGGATCCCTGTGGAACAGCTGATTTCTGGTGTGCCAGTCAAGGGTTCCTACCCGGTACTCACTGCAAACGGGAAGCAATGCAATCCAGGGGCTGTTTTGACCTTATTTCAGTATATACCAATGGAGAGGGTGCCCCATTATCACAGTGGGGTTGGTTCAGATCTCTTGTATCAAGGTGTGCCTGGTACCTATTTCCCTCTCTGGAGAGGAGGGAGAGTCATACTGTGTCAAGATGCTCATGCAGATGATGAGTTACTTCCTAATCTACGGTTGGCTAATGGCAGATTTTATCAGCATGGGCATTGCTGGCGTGATATGATATATATGAATATATGATGCAATATGTCAGGCTCGTCGTCTGATTTATATCACGGGATGGTCTGTTCACCACCTTGTGCAGCTCGTGAGAGATGATCCTAAAGTCAAAAACAGTGTTTTGGGTGAAGTTTTGAAAGTAAAGTCGCAAGAAGGCGTGTGCGTCTTGCTTTTGGTGTGGGATGATCATAAATCCACAAGCATATTTGGGTATAAAAGTGTAAGATTTTTCTTTACCCTGTGGTTTTCTTTTATCCTTTTTCTGTGAAACAATTTATCGTCTAGTCATTTTTAGTTAAATTTTTCCATATATAGGCATGAGTGAGTATCACATTATATCAAAGGCCAAATCCTCTATAAAAAAAAGTTTGTTATTACTATTAATTTGAAACAAATGACAAGATTGTGTTGCTCATCCTTCTGCATTATAGTACTTCACAAGTTTATAATAAGAGATGCTTTGTATAAATTTTTATTTGAGCGTTTGAAGAGTGATATAGTTAAGATTTCTTAAACATAAAAGTTTATTTAGCTCTAGTTTGTTGGAGAACTTATTTAGCTCTAGTTTGTTGGATAACTGACTACAGAATCCACAGAGCAAAAAACATGATCAGATTATAAAATGACTATCAATGTCTATACCTAATATTGTTATTTTTGCTTCACTCTATAGACTGAGCATCTCCTTTTAGAAGCTACAGCCTTCTTCTTACTCGACTCATTTTATGATGGTCAGGATGGTGTAATTAACACAAATGATGAAGAAACACGTCGTTATTTTAAGCATTCATTTGTTCAAGTATTATGGTGTCCACGATCTGCTGTGAAGGGTAGCTGGACCAAAACACAGGTATAGTTTTTCCTCGGACTTGGAAGATTTTAACCATCAGTTTCATCTCTTAACTGCTTCAATTGGTATGTTTATTAGTGCATTCTCAAGTATAAATTATATAATATAGGTTTTGATCTATCAATGTTCTCTTGGATTCCTTTAATCAGGAAACCGGAAGAATCTATACTCATCATCAAAAGAGTGTGATAGTAGATGCTGATGCCGGTCAAAACAGGAGAAAGATCATATCCTTTGTTGGGGGCCTTGATCTTTGCAAGGGAAGATACGACACTCAGAAGCACTCGATTTTCAACACTCTGCAAACTGTTCATAAAGATGA
>JAYJMF010000034.1:2080191-2090653 GCA_036873715.1 Salvia sclarea | reverse complement strand
CCACTTGCAAGGAGTGAAAATATTATCCTTCCATTGGAGTGAAAAGGAGGAGGAAGAAAGAGTAAAACTCCTTTTTTTTAGATAAGGAGGAAAAATTTAAAGGGCAAATGTTATCTTTTCCCTCATTTTCCCATGAAAAATTTTCCATTAAACAGAACGGAGCTTACATGTACATATCTATATTCGTGTAATAGATCAATATGAATGACGGTGATGGGCGGGCACCACTCGTGCTCACGCGAGGAAGAGGGATTGACGGTGGCAGCAAGGAAGCTGCGGTGGCAACCCGAGTGAGGAGGCGGAGGAGCATGTTTTTGTTCTTAGTTTCTAAGTTTCGATGATTAGGGTTAAACTTATATATATACAACATGGGATGGAATATCCATCTATATATCTAGACTGAATAGATGGACCACCTGATTTACTTACATTATGGCATTTCTATATATAGAAAATTGTTGGTTATATACATATGTTAAACTGATAATACACTCCTGCAACTACAAGAAAACACGATATCCTAGTCAGGAAGGAGTAGTACAGTACCGAAATCGAGCTCATCTCTCGGATAACACGGACGCGCTCCACGAAAGCATTACATCCCGAGCAACGGAAGGAAGATCTGCAACATCCACGGTTCCATATGTCAAAAATATCAAAGTCACCGGAGTTTCAATTCCATACACAACGAAGCCTTACCTTGTGCAACTTGCAGAGCTACTGTACGCACGTCAATCTGGTCCTCGAGCAGTCTGTACACGTCTACGAGCTGAAAAAGCACGGTGCTGCTGTAAGATCTACAGGATCTTGTAAAGATAAGTGAGTTGTTAATCTTTACAAACCTCTTGAATATGAAGTTTGGAGTCTTCAGTAAGAGCAAGAAGAAGCTGCCTACGGATTCCTTCATCGAGTATGAAGAGACGAGTTCCATCCTTGATTGTGTCTGTGAGGTCCAATTTCTTTTCGACTTGTTGCTGTTTGGACCTTTGCCTGTTATAACAGATTTTTAAACTACATAAATGAACTGCTGAAAGAAGACATGTGATCTTCATTTGTTTTGGGGTTCGGAAAAGGATGTGTGGGATGTTCTGGAAAAAACATAAACAGAGTATTCTGCAACTGGAGGAAAGTACTAACGTGAATGCTGGGTTGGTACTCATCTTTGCCACATTCTCCTTTGCTAGAACAATTAGGTTCTCGAGTCGTTTCCACTGGAAAACCCCATCTTTAAACAAAACCTGACAAATCAAACAGAAGTCACCAAGAGTACTGACCCAAAAAATAGTTTCTAGATGCATTTGAGCAAGAGAAGTCAAAGTACAAGGCAGAAGGTCGTACAGAAACCCATGAATGATCATCAAATCAATAACCACATCAGTGTAAAGCAACTGTTTAACTACACTATCCCAATTGCGAAAAAAGTTGTTTTAAAACCATCACATGCAATTCGCCAGAGTGCAAATTTGCATGCATTTATTTAGCATTCTTCTAAACAAACAAAATTAAAACATTTGTCCTTATATATTATTACGTTGTAAAGTTTTACAATATACTCCAAAATGATGCCTCTTAATAGATATATTCCTAATAGTTGGCAGGTTGAGGTTGTTTAAGCATGAGTTTTTTTACCACTTAAGGCAATAGCTTATTATTGGTTAAAACACTCATCTTCCATCAGCAGAGAACCTGAATGAAATACACTAAAATCCATACTTGAAAAAATAGCATATGCACATTAAGAAAATGTACTTTTATTAGTTATATTCTTCTAATCTTTCATTTGACACGAGATACCACTGTTTCAGAACATTTGAGATGAAGACAATTTCAATCCAAGCAAAATAATTGCAATTACAAAACCCTATAGGGACAGGAAACCACAGCGTATGTGGAAGAAAGTTGAGAGATACCTGAATCAGACGTTCACGTAATGCAGGATTGGGATCTGTGAGGAGTCGCTTTGCTATGTAAGGATATGCGACCTGGTGCAAAGATCATGAGACTATGTATGATTA
The DNA here is from genome assembly GCA_036873715.1 of Salvia sclarea. NCBI lineage: Eukaryota > Viridiplantae > Streptophyta > Magnoliopsida > Lamiales > Lamiaceae > Salvia > Salvia sclarea. The sequence continues at coordinate 2,088,638 of JAYJMF010000034.1, read as the reverse complement.
AGTGATTAACACAACTATCAATGGGGAAAAATTGGTAGGCATTGTTGACATGAAAGCTAGATCTTTCGCTTATATGAGAGCTAAAGTTAACATGATAAATTGATAGGAAAGTTTATTCTAAGAAATGATGCTACCAGCACTATCATTGTTGAAGAATCTTCACTCAATCAGTCACTGATTGAGTATTACTAATAAGTGACATTTTCTACTTCCTCTAAGTCTAACATGCCTCAGCAAACTCCAACATGATATAAGGTGAAATAAAGAATCCATCCTCCATATAAGGAATGCTATAGAAATTAAGACTAGACAGTAAGATAAATAATCACCTCTAAAAATTTGAAATCACGTTGTAGGGTGAAGCAAATTCCCTCTTGAGTCAACAAAGAGCGAATAACAAGAGAGAACCTCTCTGGAATGCGGATAGGATAATTGTAAACTAGCTGATTGAACTTGCCTGAAAGAAATGAAACAGATATAGCGTGACCCACAATATTTCTAAAGCATAATAGAGCTAAGCAACTACAAAATGTGAAGAAGATGAGTTCAATACATACATCTTGATTCCATTCTTACATAATCTTTTCACAGAAGATATGAGAAACGAAAGTTGAAGTTATCAAGCACAAAGAAAGGACTAAATACCTGTAACACTTCTGAAATTAAAGTCGGATAGCCCTTTCCCAACAGAATTTTGCCAGATTGCTTCTAAAGCTGGTACTATGGGGGAGACATCAGTTCCACTAGCTAGAAAACCGAGCCTCGTAAAATCATTGGCCATCTCAGTGTAATCTTCATTTACAGCATGCACAACAGCATCTATAAGAATCTGTTTATTTTGCTGCAGATGAATAGCAAAAGAAGACAGTTAATATCTTCCTTGCAACAGTAGTAAAATGCATATTGCTTTCAAATTTTATCGCACCCTTCACACCATGGAGAAAATAATAAATAAACCAAGAGAAACATACAAGATCATTATCAAGATAAACAAATATATCATTAGCAGTTGATTTGCTAAAGCTTAGAAAGCCACATGAGATGGAGAGCTGAATTTGATTATTCAATATTGCTAAACTATTATCACCTGACTGAGAACAGCAACATTTCCAAAGTCAACATAAGCAATACGTCCGTCCTGCATGGCAAAGATATTTCCAGGGTGTGGATCCCCGTGAAATAGACCAAACTCTAACAACTGCCGCAGTGCAGCACTCACTCCAACAGTCAGAAACCCATTTACGTCAATTCCTTCATCCTTGATAGCCTGTCTCAGAGAAGTTTCATGGTTAAAGGCATATGCCAAGAGCTAAATTCTGATATCTCAATAGAAATTCAGTACCTGGGGGTCCGTGCATCGAATTCCATCAATCCACTCCATGACCAACACTCGTGGACCACAAAGTTGCTTATAAACACCAGGAATTTTAACTGTAGGGTCATCCTTGAAGTTCTCAAGGAAATCCTCAATGTTACGGGCTTCCTAAGAAAAATTGCAGAGGCTGTCTCATGATAATGATGATTCATACAAAACTGTTTGATTTCATATTAGTGCATTACAATTGAGAACTACCTTCCCGATATAAGAAGCAAGATGGGGCATTTTAAGGAAGAAATGAAAGCTATGAATAAGAAGCGTGCCAAAATATATGCCAACATAAAGCATTTAAGATGCTACTGAAATTCTGTAATGAAAAAGTTTGAATATATAATATTAAACTTGCAAGCAGATGTCTCACAGTGTGGATGACATACAGACAACATAGGAGATGTAGGCAGAGATTTAGATATGCAAGCACAGATGTAAATGTGTGTATGTGTGTGGAGAGAGAGAGAGAGAGAGAGAGAGAGAGAGAGAGAGAGAGAGAGAGAGGGGTGGGGATTGACTATTTCTCTATGAAGGTAAGAGTAGATTATCATACCAAGGTATAATCAAGCTCCTCCAACAACTTCTCACCAAATTCGTCAACTATAAGCTCTGCGTTACAACCCAATTTTTGCAGGCTGATGCCATTCAAGAATGATGCTAGAGTACGGAAAAGGAAAAGATCTCTATAAATGATGGGCTCTATCTCAGGCCTTTGCACCTACAAGAGCCAAGAACAAATTGATATTTATGAGTTTGAGCATGAGAAAGTATTACCAAAAGGTGAGGACTATAGAAATGCCAAAGAAGAATACCAGAAAGATGTTTTTCAACTGACAAGTAAAGAAAAGGGATATCCTAGTAAATGTCTAGAACATGATTGTCTGAGCAATGTGAATAAAACTTGAAAAAGATGGCAGATAACTTCAGTCACTTGACTAAAAATTCATCATGCATTCATACAAGAAAAAGAAATGAATCTTTATTCATCATGTATTCAGTCACTTGACTCTCCTCTCCGCTTATTCTCAACAAGTAACTCAGGCCTCAGCATACCAGAACAACACTTAGGTACTTAAGTTTCCTGAGTTACATCATTAAACAAATTTGGCATTTTTTAGCGTGGCAGCATAAGTTTGATATGAAAAAATATTACTCCCTCCGTCCATGATCTTCCTTGACACTTTGACCCGGCACGGGTTTTAATAAGGTGCATTGACTTTGAGTAAATATATATAGTGAGTGGAGTTTGGGTCCTACTTATGTATGTATTTAAAATTAAATGTGAGAAGATAAAGCAACGATGTTGATGTGTGAGGTTAAATGTGGGCCGTCAGTGGCATTTTTGTAAATGATATTAGTGTAGTTAAAGTAATGATGTTGATGGGTGAGGTTAGAAAAAGTTTCCTTATTCAAAATGGCAAAATGTAAAGAAAGATTGTGGGCGGAGGGAGTAGAATGTATTACTCCAGAAGACCCACAGAAACATAGAACCAACTATATGCAATAAAAGACATGGAAAAAGAGAAATGAAGATTAATTCACTTAGCACTTCAAACCTTAATAGCAACATCCTCTCCAGATGATCGAAGAGTAGCTCGATAAACTTGGCCCAAGCTAGCTGCTGCAATTGTCTGTGATGAAATTTGGCTGAAAACCGCCTCAAGAGGCTGACCAAGCTCCTCCTCTATAATGTCAAAAGCTTCCTACCAATGCCCTAATTATGGGTTGCCCAAAGAAAAATAATATGAAAGATAAATTCATTATGAAAAAGGACAATAAGGTACCTGATTAGGAAAAGGGGGGACATCATCTTGAAGGATGCACAGTTCATTCATGTAATCCTCTCTAATAATATCAGGCCTATTAGCAAGCACCTATTTTTTTAATACAAAGAAAATGAATGTAAGATTAAAAACCGCTTTAGAAATATATGGCTGCAACTTACTTATCCTTTTAGTCAGGAGAATTTATTTATAAAGAAAATCTGTAAGGTCATCGAAACAGAAAAAGGAAATGAATGTGTTGTTCGGAATCACATCATCATAAGTAAATTTGACTCAACTCAGAATAATTTTTACAGTTTTTTAATATTCTAAGGTATGATCAAATTCTGCTTAAAAAAAGAAGAATCTATTAGCCCCTGTTAGGCTGTCAAGCCCATACCTGTCCGGCTTTGATGAAAGAAGGGCCTAGGTCACACAAGAGATTCCTCAGTTGGCGAGCACGGAATGGAACAACTTCTTCATCACGACCAACAAGAAAATCGTACATCAAGTTAGACCAATAGAACCCCAAATTCCACACTATTTGGACTCCTCGACCAATTAATGACAATACAGCACCATTTGACTCCAGTACTTTATTCCTCACCTACATAAGTAGCCAATTTGATTTATGAGGAAAAACCAATAGATTAATAAGTATAAGAACACCAGTGGGGGAAAATCACATATTCAATCAAGGAAAGCCAATACGAATTGCTTAAACTGCCTACCATCCAATTTTGCTCCTCCAAACACAATCAACATAAAGAATTTGTAGCACTTCTAACAACAAAAACACTTCGAATAAAACCAACACTTCTATAAATAACAATAAACTTGAAAATATTTCTTAAAAACAATTCAGTAGATAAGTATTCAAACTCCACTGATCACCTCCAATATTTTAAACCAAGCAACAACTCAGTGTAAAAGCACGAATTAACGAATTGAGAACAAAACTTCCAGAAAGGTTGCCAAAATTAAATATCGTAAACTCATAGACACACGTGATCATACAGCAACAATTCCAAGTATCAAACTACAAGCCATATAGCTACAACTTAAGCATGCTTGATCACATACAGTCCCCAATGCACATGCCTCCAAAATAGGCACATATAGATTCACAAAATGGAAAAGGAACTCTACAGTTATATATATATATTTAAAAAAAAAAAAAAAAAAAAAAAAACTACGCACTGATTCCGGTGTGTACTTTCGGAAGGGAACACAAACACCGCGTTCGATATCGAGCTGATCCAGCGCGCTGTTACTGCTTGCACTGAGCTGCTTATCGAGTTGTACCAACGAATCGCTTTTCTGAGCTCGGACGGCCGGCCGTCTTCTGCTTCTATCTTTAGACGGAGACGTCCGATTCAAGTTCACATAACTCCTCTGGCGCTTTGGATAACCAATCGCCGGCGGCAGATACGATAAAGACGACGAAATGCGCGCGCAATTTGAGCAGACCAACTCCATAATTAGCTCACTTTGTTGCACATGAACTGGATAAAGGTCAAAAGGTGCGCTTCTGTGAGTCCGTAGACGGATTGGAGTAATCAAATTGGAGCTGAATTAGAAGTTTGAGCTCAAATTTCATGCAAATGGTGTGGTTGTGATGAGTTGTTGTGATGCAGAAGACGTGCACGAAATTGGGGTGGAGAAGAGAAGGAGGTGCTTCCACGAGTTGTGCATTCTGGTTTGCAAGTTGTACATCCACTTTGTGGCGTACGGCGTGATTGGAAATGCTAGGACCAGAAATATTCTTCTAATAATTAATTGATTAAAATAAATTGTCGAAACTGAAGAGGTTGCTGACTGGGTTTGTACAGTATGCTGCATCGCTTGTACGGCTTATATTTTCTACACTTTTATTTTATTTTCTACACTTATATGTGGATTTTTTGATATTTTAATTATTTTTAACATCTTAACATTTAATTATTATGAATTTTACCTAATGAAAATCTCTATAAAAGGATATTTGCATTCTTCCAACATTACACAATATTTATATTTAACTTGTGATGTTTGTATCATCAACTTCATTTGATCGAATAGAAAAATATATTTAATTTTATTTGATTAAATAAATTTCATATTAATCTTCCTAATAACTAATAATAGATTGAATGTAAATTTTAAAATCATTTGATTAAATAAATATTTGATAGAAATAAGATTCAACTATGATTCCTGATCACGTGTAGAATTCCATGAAAAATAAAAAATGTATGCAATAATTTGACAATAAAATTTCTATGTAATTATAATTTTTTTTAATCAATCAGTTCCTCTTTTGTTTTTCTAATCAAAATGATGTATAATCACAATTAAAATTCTTCGATTTCTCTCCTTTAAAGAAAATCAAACTCTCAAAATATATTCCAATTCAAATTATGATCGTATAAATTTATTTTTTTATATATCATCTAATAAATTACATTTTTAATCTCTATCATTTTTTTCTCAAAATATATATAACACACATGATAGTTCATTGAGGTAAAAATAATTTATAAATATAAATTAATTTATTTTTCTTAGTAATATTTGGCTTTTTTGTTTTTAATATTGTTTTTTTTTTTTTCATTCTGGTATAGGGATTTACAATCATGATTCAGTTTAATAGGATTCCCTACCAGCTTTGTGGGGAATGGTTCCACAAACGTTCAAATTTGATTAGTCATTGTAAATTGGATCATCCTAAGACAGTGAAGCTAAACATTTATTGACTGCGGGCAATTTTCTTTATCCCATTGAGGATGTTAAGTATAAGAGTAGGAGGGAAGTTTTTTTTGGAACCCACTGAGGATGTTAAGCATAAGAGTAGGAGGGACAAGTTGCGATGTCCCGGTCTACCTAATGAGATTGAGCAGATGATTGAACAACGCTTTGCCAAAGAGGATGGGAATTGAACAATAAACGGTATTATTTTGTAATATATGTATGGATTTTTGTCTGTTATCTTTTATTTATTTATTTATATTTTTTCTTGTAGCACTTTCCAAAGTACTTCGTGATATCGACTTAGGTGTCTCGCCTCCCTCAATGCGCCCCGACTCTACTAGAACGACCCCCCTGTTGTTGGAATGACCCCTCCCTCAACGCCATGCATATTTGCTTTTGATGTGCAAGTTGAGCGCCGACGAGACGTGGTAAGGTTGAGCGGGAGATGAGTCGCTGATAGTTATGGATAAGAGTTCGCCTTGAGTATACATCTTCAGATGTATAACTCACACGTCTTCCGCAGCAACTTATGATGCCTCTTATTTATCTATTCCGTATTGGATTCATGTAATAACTCCATTGAGTGGATTCTCCGGAACCACTTCGTTGTGTTTTAACATTATTCAAAACCTTGCGATTTTCCCTTTATCTTAATCAAGTATTCATGGTATTTAGCCTTAATAAGTCCATTCATTTCAGTACAAGTACCCTATTCCAACTCATAGTGCTAATAATCCCCTTAGTAAAATCGGGTTGTGACACAAATTGTGCGGGTTGGGTCGTTATCGGGTTGACCTGATAACGACCCGACCTGTTAAGGTCAAACTTGAACCCGACTTGTTAAGGATTTCCTAAACCTGAACACGAACACGTCGCTGAACTTTCGGGCATTGATTATTTTAAGCTCTACTGAAGAATATCGATTTATATTTTTATTCTTATTTTTTCTTCGGGAGCCTGATCGCTTATTTAACTGAGATATACCCTTTACTGATATGAAGCTCGAGAATTGTTTCCATGCACCAAATGATTGATCTTTTTGGAGTTCTGACAACTATGAATACACCTCTTCATGTGCTTTCGATTAAAGGCAATATGATTGGCAGGTATACTGGCTATAAAGTGTTGTCCAAGATTCTATGATATTTCATTATGAGTTAATAGCATAATTATTTTGCTTTCCCTATTAAAATTGATGCTGAAGACATTGGACTCATCCTTACAGTTTTCTATAAGCCGTTAAGGAAATATCAGAATAATTGAAGATCGCTTATATAAATATAAGGTCCACTAAAATGTCACCTCTTTTTGGTTATTTTTACTTTGTGTTTGGATTGAATGACTTGAAGGGTGGATAGGAAAGGTCTATCAAGGTTGTTTGGATGAGTTATTCTACAATACATTTGACATTATTATTTTTGAAGTGATTTTGATGGATTTGAGATCTCTCATTATTCCTCATCTCAAATCAAGCCCTTTATGCTTTTCATATGTTACACATACACACACACGCGCACATATAAATACTTGACATTTTCATGAACTTGTTGCAACAATAACAAAGGTGCACTTGAAACTACAAAGTTCATATGAAGCATCGTTAAACATGCTAACAAAATTGTTGCAACTCATGCAAGTTATAATTTAATGCATGTGGAATCTTTATTAGTAACATCTGTTGGCTTGAAAGATTCAAAAGGTGGTTATTTACCTATATTCTCGCTAGAAATTTGAAAAATCGGATTCATGTATTTACTGAACTATTTGCATCTACATGGAGACTGAAGCATATGGACTTGGCTTAGAAAAACTGTATGTCATCAACTCACTGATGAAGATTCTGGTTTAGCTAAATTCCAAATCCTTGGACAAATTTGCCATTAATATTGTATTGGGGTCAGCTTAGCAAAAATAGTTGCAGTTGTTAGTTGTTAGCTTTGTTAAGTTAACAAAGTTAGTTAGTTTAGATAGCGATTGTATATAAGCATACGTTCATGCTTCCGTTATCCTTATCAATCAAATGAATTCGATAATAAAATTCTCACTCCTATTCCTCCTCCTTAGCTTAGATTCAACATGATATCATACGCCAAATTTTAGATTTTCAAATCCTCAAATCTTTATATTCTCATATCTCTAAATTTTCTCTCTATGTTCAAATGGATAACCGTCCTTCCCCTCTGCATCTATTGTTGAGAAAAACGCACACACAATCACCAGGGACGGAACCAGGAATTTTATAAGGGGGCGAACTTTTTCAATAAAAAAATTTATTTCTTCCGTCCCACGAAACTTGAGGCATTTTCTTTTTTGGAAACCTTTATCACCACACAATTTTATATAATATATGTTCATGTTATATCTCGTGCTTATAAGAAACGCCCCACCAACTAGAGCTGTCTAAAAGGTTTGTGGTTAGTGGTTCTAACCGGAACTGAATCGAACCGGTACGGTTTCGGTTAATCAAGAACCACTATTTGTGGTTAGGGTGTGGTTCGTGGTTCCTATTTTTAAAAAATAAATGGTTAGTGGTTCACCGGAACCAAATGGTTCCAGAACCACGGAACCACAAAACCGATTTTTTT
>JAYJMF010000034.1:2067938-2080091 GCA_036873715.1 Salvia sclarea | reverse complement strand
ATCAAGTGCATCGTTTTTATCCCTTTTAATTTGGCATCCTCAAAAATTATAGGAAGTGAAGACACGGAATATTATTTAGCTATAGAAAGGAAAAAAATAGACTATTTATAAAAACACTCAACAAATAAATGCACATATGAAGCCCAATAGTATGTCGGCCCATTTTCGACTCTCAAGGCCCATCCCAGTATTATTCTATGTCCATTTTTTAAAACGAGAAAGAAGAGTAGGGGCTATAATTTTGGAGTTTGAAGTATGAATGCTACAAGGACAAAAACGTCTAGTGAAACAATATTTATATTTTTTACTAAATTATGGGGCTACAATGAGGAAAATTTACGGCCATGAACTCATGACTCAAAATTTGGCCCATTTTCTTGATTTAGGCACAGCTTGACTTGAATAATATTGGTATTTAGACCTTAGTTAGCCAGTTATGACTTCAGAACTTTAGCGGTCTTTTTTGTTTTTATTCATCATCTTAGTTTTGATTTAATTTTTTAATATCCCAAACTTTGTAAAATTGATTTATTTATTGAATATCCCAAAACCTATAAAAAAAAAAAGTAGCATCGTTCTTAAATCTAGCCAAATTAATCAGCACCCTTCAAGTTTAAGGTTCTGAACAGAATCGTAGCAGTTCCTTGTTGAGACTTGACTCGAAAACAAAAGAAAAATTAATTTCACATGATTTATTCACCAAATTCCAATCAAAGCAATATGATCATCTATGACACATTGAAATGGAGAAAGAGATGGAAGCATGTGAAAGATATATGAATATATTCTTTTGTTACCATGAGTTTCAACTTTCAAATGTAACTGAATCCAAGACTTAGTGATCAAGACAAGATCACACATAAACACCACACATCACATCACAACACATGGTGTGCTATTTACATAGAAGATAGAGGAGTTGGCCTCAAGGAGAATTTTCAGCAGACAAACTCTGGCAAGCCTCTCGCCCGATGCACCAAACCCGGCTCCGGCTAGGTGTCGCGCTCACCGAGCTGATCTTAGCTTCGTCGTGGTGAGCATCGCTGTCCGAAACGTCGTGGGTCTCGCCCGAGTTGCAAGATTTCACAACCATGCTGTTCAACTGATGGATGAGGGAGTGCCTGACGCGGTCGAGCATCGGGCTGTCCGAGATCCCCGGGATCCGAGCCCCGACGAGATGTGACATTGCCACCGGCGAGTTGGGGTTGCTCACGATGTCCTCTTGCAGAATGTCTCCTAACCGCGATAGAATGCTGAATGCCAAGTTGGATACAACTCGAGAGTAGGCTTCGAGAATCGAGTGCCCCACATCCTACACATTTTGAACAACCGCCGTCAATTTGTGTACATCTAGATGTACGGTGCATCCGTCCTATTAGGATTTATTTATCCCTAATTATAGGTTCTATTGCATACCTTGCCATATTGGATTTTTGTGACATCCAAGAATGTCTGAGGAAGATTTGGATACTTGCTCTTGAGCTGCAGCAGAAGCAGCTCGGCCCGGCTCACCAACGACTCCGTCTTATCCAGTTCAGACAAGGGATCTTTGACGAAAGACCACGATGTCCGAACTGGGGACTTCCCGTTGCCTTGCTCCGCCACTCTCTCCTTCCACGCAAATATTGCAGCTTCCAATCGGTTGATGGCATCGAGGGCACTGTGCTCGGTTTTCAGATTCAGACAGCTGATTATATCCTCCGTCGACAGACACTCCGTAGTCAGTATCTTGTAAAGCTCCTCTCCGAGGCTCGCCTTTCCCGACTGATACAAACACAAGGCAGGCAGCAGGTTCAGTGTCTCAACCCCAACATTTTTTAATTCGCTTACGTGTATACGAGAGAGCAAATGTACCTTTGGGAGCGCATCTCTGATGGTGGCAGGGATCGGCATCTCAGCCAAGACGCTCTCGTTGATGGCTTTGGCGGCTTTGAACACTTGAAAGATCAACTTGCCCTGATGCAGCAGTCTCTTTCTTTCTATCTCCGAGAGGCCGACTGTGGGCACTCGCGGGGAAGGAAGCCACCACCTCATGCTCTGTCCAGCACTCCGGCTTCTTCCCTCAGCTCGGCTGCCCACCTCAGCGTACCAAAACTCGGTATTCACCATCGAATCGAGGGTTTCCTAACGTTTTCAGAAAATAAAGTGGCGAGTGAGTGAGTATGAATGGTGAAAAATGAAGCCTTTTTAAGTTGTTTTTTCGAGTGGAGAGTCCACCTACAATGAGCATGGAATCCAATTTTCGCAGCGCTGGAAGATTCATGTTGATGTCCGCTCGAGCTTTTGGTGTCATTATCTGATTAAAATAGGAATGAGACGATGATCAATTCTGTAACACTAATGCAGCAGCATATTTGTAATTGATAGCCCGAAAAAGCATACCTCTAACGTCCGGCCATTAGCGTCGTTTTGCTTTGCAGGAACCAGTTCAACCATATAGTTTGTCGGGGCAAGCAGCCAATCCATTTCTCTTTGCCATTTGCTCTTCCTCTCCTCCGGCAACGGCTCCAACTTCCAAAGCTCACCAAACACAGAAGCTACAGGTTTTCACCAATATTTAGCAAAACAAATATTTTAAATCGTGTTTCTTAGCTGCTTAATGGTCTCTAGACTCTCTACCTGCAAGATTATTGATAGCATTCGACAGCGCTAATGCAGTCGAAATGCCCTTTTTTCCTCCGGTAATATCCTCCCCGAGCAACAGCTTAGCAAACTTTTCCTTCATTGTTTCAACGTCTGAAAACTCGCTCGTATTATTCTGTGGTTTTTCTTTTGCAAGGATACGTCGCGGGGTTGCTGTGAAGTTCCACTCATCCTGACACTGGTCGTCTTTCTTCATTATTGTCCAGAGAGAGGAGAATGATCCAAAAGCATTGGTGCTGGACGAGCAGCTCGAGTCGTCCTCATCATAGGAGTCGGTGACACAGCCATCCCCTCTGCTGGTGCCACTCTCATTATCAAAAGAATGAATGCAGCTCTCAAGACCATTATACGTCATTATCCCTAAACATACGAATTTTCAAGTCAGCCGATGAAACACACCATAAACGGGCACTGTCAATGTAAGCACGAGAAACACGATTTGAATTGTTATCGTTATTTTGCTTCTATTATATTGCAGCATTGTCCCCAAATGAAGCAATCACGCTAAATTACAGCATTGATCTTCGGCCTAGTGGCAAGAATGGTGAACTTTGGTAGCTCGATTAATCAATATACGAATAGGTAAGAGCACATGCTAGGAAGAACAAGAACGCAACGATCGTACATCTTAGCAAACAGTTATCTCACTGGATGCTATTCTTTTCTTGATTAGTACAAAGTTCAGAAATTGTGTGATTGCTAAAGGTTTGACTTATCATGTGACAAAAATAATGCCCAATCTCATCTGCACATGGTATGAACAACTCACACGGCACACAATAGTCATCAAACACTAGAAACTAAAACTAGTCACAGATGAGTACGAATGAAGCTTCCCACCAATCAATGTAACTTAAAACTGACAAAACATAACAGTTTGAAATATAAGACACATTTGCATATCAGAAATCGAGCTAGTCAGTAACGAAAATCATGGGCGATTTTTAATCCAGGTTTTTTTGGCATATAGTTAGAATTATGAATCAGAAGTAGAAATTATTGAAGGGGTCTCAGTAGAGATCATTATAATATTGGCAACAATCATAAAAGTCAAGATCTGAGAGAGCATAAAAACAAGATGGGCTGAAAATGGACTGATCATGGAGATATAATTCTGCAAGAAATATAGATCCAAATAGAAAACATTTAAATTTTAAAAAGGAAGATGTCAGAAGACAATGACTTTTTTGTCCCATCAAAATATAAGCCATGATTTATAATGATTAAAGGATTAGCGGCCATACAAACTCATTGGTGCCTCCATCACTAAGTGCTACTGAGAAATCTCTATCACTTAGCCACTGATATATCCACAACAACAAATTGAGAACAGAAAACTTTTTCCTCTCACTTTCTCCAACACCAAAAAGAAAGAATTTTGAAATTTTGGGGGGCCATGAAATTGACTAAGCAATTTCAATGGCATCAAATGAAAAAGGACCCCCTCCCAAATAAAAAGCAGTGAATATATATTAGTATTTCATCAGTGAAATTTGACCAATAATGCTAGGATCTTTCATGTTCATGTTCAAGTACTGAGGCATTGAGCTACTTCTTGCAGGGTGAAATAAATGTAATAAATATGGCTCAACCCCACATGGCTAAATATGCCCAAAAAGCAGTGTGGTAGGTTTGTGTTTTGCTATTATCAATTAATTGTTATTATAAAAAATATTTTTATCTTTTTTGGGGGTGGGGGATTGAGGGGGGTTAGGGGCAAGTTGGGTTACCAATTACATAAACAGATCTTTCTAGGGTCTTGACCAATTGATTTGGGTAGGGGGCACATTTACAAGCACCCCAAGAAATTTCCTCATTTGAAGAGCTTTGAGTCTCAAGATTCAATTTTTTTGTCAAATACACATCTTATATGTATAAAAACACATGTGGTAGGTAATTAGGTGCGAAGGCAACCAGTCCATGACTTTATAAAAACTTTGTATATAAATTCAAAGAAATAAAGCTCAATTATGACCCACCATAACAAGTTGTCCTCCTATAAACATATACAGTATCAAACATTTCATATTATGCATCTATTTTTTTCTATCGTGTTTCAATCTCATATTTTCCTGCACGGACTTATCCCTACACGTGCAATGTACGTTATTAGAAAGGGTCGGACCCAGACCCAGACCGGAAAGACCGCCAATGCTCCGATTTGAAACAAAAAAACAACTTAGTTTAACACACTTATGATTCTTGTTCATTTAGGGGGCATCTGAGCATCACAGAATCTAACAACTATCATTGTTTTCTTTTCATAAAAAAATAAATTATAAATTTGGGAAAGAATATTACTTTCTTGTTCATCAAAGTCGATGCTCATATCTCTCATGTCTCTCGTACAACAAGCTAATCTCCTCCTCATGATCATTGTCGTGTCGGTATTTTTAAATAAAAATATGATTTTTATAAACCACTTTCCTGCAGACAGAGAGAGAGATGATTAATAGCATGATATTGAAGTTTCATTGGCAATAAATAATGTGAGATTTATTTTTATATAGTGAAATGTGACAGGCCGACAAAGGGAGAAAATTCTTCCAAAATGTAGGAGGAGAGTAACATCAAGATTATTATATGCAAAGAAAGGCACTTACTTCACAAACTAGCTAACAAAAATGCAGGATTCAATCATAAATTCTTGAACAATCAATGCTTAATAAGTAGCTCAGAACTCTAAATGAACCACACATTTTGCTGGAAATTTGTAAATGAAGTGGCTCGAACAGCCACAAAGATTGTTGGAAATATACAACAAGAATGAGTAATTAAACACTTTCTTTCATAGGAGGAAACAAAAAAAGAAGAAGAATAAGAAATTATGGGATTACCAAATTTTGCGGTGCTTTGTCCCCTCTAGAGACCTTAACGTCTCTCTAGGGTCCAAATTTCTAAATCACCACCCCATAAACATGAAAAAATTAATAATTAAGTATAGTTCAAATCAATACACCCAAAAAAAGAATTAAACAAATAATAATCTCCATGCCGATTAAGTTGACTCGTGAGCTCAACTCAGTGAGTGAGGTGTGGTGAGCACGATAAAATGAAACAAAAGCTTATGATTATGCTAAAAATGGAATCTTGAGAGCAAAAGTGTGTTTAAAAAGAACCTTTGACGTAATGAAGCAAGCTTTTTCACACAGAGGAATGGGTCAAAAAGAGGGGAGTTTCAGTTTGTGTTGTATGTCAGTCTCTGCAAACACTGCTTTGACTGTGCATGAGAAATTAAATATGATTAAAACTACTCGAGAAAAAATAGCAAAAATGGAGTGAGAAACACACACACACAGACAACATGTGTTTGTGTGTGTGAAGAAAAATTCGGTGGATCATGAAAGGGACACAGGTTCAAACCAAATGCATTCACATCTGGAAGGTAGAAAAAGAAAAGAAAAAATGAATCAAGACAAAATGTGGATTGGGCTAATTAGTCGGATTTCCAGCAAAGATCGAATCTTTTCTTTGAAATTTCACCTCCACAAAAAAAAACCGAGAAAGAAAACCCCAAGAAAACAAAAACCCAGATAACAAAACAGAGAAAATAAGAAGATGAAAGAGAGAGAAGAAGAAGATGAAGGGCATACCTTTGTGATCGCAGCAAAGAAAACCCTTGTTTTTGATGAAGAATGCAACTAAAAATAAATGCCTTGTTTCAAGAGAATCCTTCTTTAACTCTCCGTTGTGGTAAAAGAAGCCTAAAAATTTTAGAAGGTAGTAAAGAAAAATGAAAGAAATAAATGGGAGTAATGTAGCAGCGTCAGAGGTGATAAAGAAAGGAGAGAAGAATAGATTGCAGGTGTAGGGATTGGGAGATAGCAAGAATTGAGAGAATATAGGAGTGTGATTGCATTTATTCCATTAAAATTACAATTTCTTGATGGTGGAGCGGGAAGAAGAGACAGACAGAGGAGAGTGGTGAGGAGGTTTTGTCCGAGAAAAAGATTGTAGTAAATAATTATGTCATGAAAAGACTAAATGCATAAATAGATGGTTTACCTTGATTAATTAATTCCATACGCATCCATAAACAAAGCTATTAAGGCAAATTATTTACTACAATGATTATATTAGATTACATAATAAATGTGTGTGCGACATGAATTGAATCGGTAAATGGGACATGCTTATGGAAAATGAAATATATGTAATGGAATAATCGAACGGAGCATTAATTGTAGGATGTGAGATATTAGCTTTCCCTTCAATGTAAATGTAAATGTTACTGTAAATGATTAAAAATGCTCGATTTGAGGTGTCCCTTTTAACAATTTGAATTTCATTAGGGGCCTACAATGTGGAGCGTTATGCCGTTCCTTTTTTTGTGTACTTACTATATAATCTTGTCGTAATGCACCAATAGTTTCGAATTATGATTGTATTTTGCACCAATAATGGAACGTGTGTTTGTTATAGTTAATGGAATTCAAATGCTTAAATTAGAAAACGAAAAATGGGGCATTCACCTAATTGTACTATACTAGCTCTAATTTAATTATTTCAGCCATACAACTTATGATTATTTGCTGTTAGAAAACCGACAAGTTGTACAAGTCTATGGCTACTATCGATAATCAATTGTCGAAAAAAAAATTGAACTATCGATAATCTAGTGGGTATCGGATTAAATATTCCCAATGTGAAGATGGTAAATATGTCTCCAATTTAGAGCATCACTCTCGTCCAATTGTGTGAGCAATTGTTACGAGAATATATAGTAAAAGGGTAAATAAATGGTCTCTAAATGGCTCAACTCAAATCAACACACTTCATTGACAAATATATTTAGAGTCATCAGTTATGAATGTTAATTCAAAGTGAAAAACGTTATGGTATGCTCGAAAAGTTTTCGCTGTTGGTTACACAATGGTACCTCAATTTATAGATCGAGTGTCAGAGAAGTAGTAAAAGGAAAATAATGTTGGAAATTTAATTTTGAGTTGACTAATTTATTGTGTTAGGATTATTTGCTTAAAATTGAATTCCTGAGAAATAGTTTGTAGTGGTTGCCAATGGAGATGTCAGAAGAGTGCACATTGTTTGCCCTTGGTATTTCATCTTTAATTAGCAACTGAATTTTAATTAATTCTCTGGAAGTTCGAACATGTGGTGCATGTGTTGACAAAATTGTTGTTATAATATTAATATCAATATTTTTTGTTTGACAATTACCAATTGTAAAAACCAAGTTTTTGAATATATTTTCTAAAAAAAACTAATTTTTAAGACCATGTTCGAACCAATTATGAGAGTTACAACTGGTTAAGAGTTATATATATTAAGGTGTAATGCCAATTGGGAGATTACAATCTCCATATTTATTTGGTGATGGATTACTTTTAGATGTTACACCAACAAATTAAATGACTTATTTTTATGTTCCATATATGTGTGACATGTTTATATAGAGGGAGCTCACTTGCATAGCTTTTAGACATGTGAAAACAATATATCTAAATATATGTTCTCTTGTAGGCTTTTTTTAGAAACTTGCATCCTCAAAGCACTTCTTAGTCCTCACAATATATAGTTTGTTGGAGCTTCTTAATCTGTAGTGCTATTGAAAAGTAGACAACACTATTTTATGTTTGGATATGATACATTAACCTCTTTGGTAGGGGTTAAAAGGTCATACTATTAAAATAATATGTCCTTTTTACCCCATTTGATAGGACAAAATATAATAGTGAGGGTCCGTTACAAAATAAGGGTCCGACCAAAAACCACTATTAGACCCCTTATACAACTCCAACCCTCCCCCCCTTATTAATTAATATGTCATTTTTTTGACTCCCTCATATTATATAATTCATACTAACATTTTCCTTACATGGCCAACCAAATAGGCTCTAAACCGAAACTAGCCTTGGAGTATTTCTTCTTGTGGAAAAAGGTTAACCTTGACTCAACTTGTTAATAATTTTGTTCAAACATCTCAAAAGATAGTTTACAATATTTTGTTTCAGAGATTCCCAAACTGATCCCGGAGTATTACAATAATATCTCGTAGAATAATTCCAACAACATTTCCTATGGAAGTAACTATTATTT
Source organism: Salvia sclarea (assembly GCA_036873715.1). Taxonomy (NCBI): domain Eukaryota; kingdom Viridiplantae; phylum Streptophyta; class Magnoliopsida; order Lamiales; family Lamiaceae; genus Salvia; species Salvia sclarea. Next base: position 2,071,391 of record JAYJMF010000034.1, on the reverse strand, counting down.
CAATTCTATTTATTGTGTTTATTGTTTCATCTATCTATTTTTCTTTTATTTTTTCTAAAGCACACACCCCGATCTAAACATATTCAAACAAGCAAAATAGTCCATGGATATATTGTATATAGGACTCGAATTTGAAATTTAATGTCGAATTAAAGAAAATATTTCATCCGTCCACGAAAAGTTTGTTATTATTCTTTTTTTTATTTGTTCATAAAAAATTTATCACTTTCATTTATGGTGATAGGGTGCACACAACTCATCATCTTACTCATCTTTTGTCCCCTATTATTTTAAAATTTTGCCATTGGTGGTTCTACCAAAAAATGATCAACATTACACTCTAAATAGAACCTTACTCCACTTATAAAACTAAAATTTATTTATTAAAATTCGTGTCGTTCATAGTATGATAATTTTTTCGTAGAAGAAGAGAGTGATATCGAAAAATATTATTTATATTATAAAAGCTCATTGTCCGCACATACGAAAATCCACCTCAGTTACTCATATTAAGTATCTCTACAATCCCAAAAACTATCAGAGTATAGGCATAGGTGATTTTTTTCACACAAAGATAAACAACACAGAAGTGTATTGTGATTTTTTGCAATCTAGATGAATGAAAAAAAAAAGAAATCTACGCCGACTTTATTGAAATTTGTCCAAAAAATAACTAGTCGATGAAACTGAATTACAGTATAAATTGTATAAGTGGAAGAGAGATAAATGAAAGTTATATTAAAAGATTTAATTGAAAAGAAAAAACCAATGACTCTAGTCTTAGTACACTTTTATCCCACTACATTTGATTCACTTGTTCCAACATATCTCTCAAAAAAGTTGTATTTTTATGTTTAAAATTTTAAAGAAATAGGACCTAGTATTAAACTTGGAATTTTTTCCAAGACAAAAGTAATTTTATTTATATATAAACGAATCAAATCAAGCAGAACAATTCGTAGTAAAATACCTATCAAATCAAATGGGGCGGAGATTTTTTTGTTGGATAAATAAATGCAGAAATTTTAAAAGCTGCACTACAGAGGACTTGAATTTAGGACTTATGGTCTCAAACATTAACCTCATACCACTAGGCCAACACAAATCAAAATGAGCCGGAGATACTTTTATAGGAGAGTCACGTTATAAGTGAGAGTCATATTTGGTTTTTAATTAACAAGGGCGAAGCCACGTTTGGGCTACAAAGAAGAAAAGTGGGTGAAGTAGGTGGACAAGATATTGGGCCCTACGAAAAGAATTAAAACAGGATCCTATGGAATGAATTTTAGTTGGAAATAAATTACCATTTTTAGTGAAAAATAAAAAACTATCACTTCAGCATAGAAACCTCTGATCTCTTATATCTTCTTCTTTTTTTTTAAATAAATTTATAATTTTCATACAGTATGATGGTGCATTAAAATCTAGAAACCGATCTAAAATATTAACTACTCTATACCACTGAATTAACACACAAATCTATATATCATTAAAGCTAAATACATAATTTAAAATTAATTTGAAATTGATTTCAATGGTAATTTTGAAAATAATGTGAAAATTTGGATTACAATTTATGCAAAAAAGTTATCCACTGCGCCTGCGATTAAGAGAGAGAAAGAAATTTTCAGATTTTTCTTCTTTTTTATTCACTTCCTTTCCCTTTTTCAAAACTTGTAGCAATTTTCAAAACAAAAACATGTTCAATATTGATATCAAATCGAAGATCACAAAAATATCTTTAATTTGATATATACTATGTAATAAATTAATTTCAAATGAAATAATTACAATCATTTTAAGTTTGAAAATTAATTTGGAAATAAATTTTTCATATTAGAAATAAAAATTCCCACTCCTTTTATAACTTCGTCCGTTTATTTTTCAAATGTTTTTTTATTTTATTTTCGATTCTTAATTTAGAATTAATAGTTTTTTTCTTTTTTCTTATTTTCAGTTTCATATGCTATTTTATTTTAAATTATTAGTTTAATGAAAAATAATATTGTTTACAATCTTTTCCTAATTTGTTTTGATTATTTTATATTTTTTTAAAATTAAAATTATTTCTATGCATCGCACGGTAAGCAAAACCTAGTTCTTCTGTATTTTTATATCTATAGTTCAACGCTTGCGCACATTTTTGCATTGCTTGTATGTTTTCTCCTTCTTTCCTTTTAGTTTAAAATTTGAAAGTATCAGGCATTTGTTTTTTATTTGTATAATTGGGTTTTTGATATATTAATTTTGAATGCTAGAATCGAGTTTTGATATTTCACATTTGTAAAATAGATGCTTGTAAATTTAAGTTTAAATTGTAAACTATAATCTTTAACTGTCAATATTAAAATGAAGTCAAATAAAACATAACAAATCTCTCTCTATGTTTTATTTTTTCAATAAAAGAAAAGAAAACTGTATACGAGACTTTCACGTACTAACTTGCCGCCGACCCCAACTTTAATCATTCTTTTATTCTTTTCCCGTCGGATTAAGTGTTATTTATTGTTAATTATCTTTACTTTTGGGAGTCTTGATTGGAAGGTTATTATTATTATTATTATTATTATTATTATTATTATTATTATTATTATTATTATTATTATTAGATACTCCTATAAAGTTACCATCGCCGAACGGATTAGAAAAAGTGAAAACGATTTTTTGAACTCAACTCGATTGAATTGAAGCGTCAAAGAATGGAATAAGAGAGTGAGACACACCTTAATAAAATTTTATGACTTCACCACTACACATCAACCCTTTTAAACTTGTCATTGTCACATAAATTATTCAGATAATCACGCTAAAGATTGAGAATACAAATGTTAAAACTTAAAACCACGTAATCAAATTAAAGTGATATTTCAAAAAACGAACCGAAAGCGATTACTATTGGTGGTCTCTTTTGGAGCGTCGATATTTCCTCAAAAGTGTTACCTTTAAGAGTGGCTTTGATTATATAATAATAATAATAATAATAATAATAATAATAATAATAATAATACTATTATTATTATTAAAAAAGAAATTTCCACAAAGTAGCAAATATTATCAATTGCAGACGTTCGCACGGTGCGAACCATGTATATTTTTATATACATTTCCTGTTTCTGTAATATATAGTATATGTATATGCAAGATCCCATTTTATCATATGCATAATTTTCATGTGCACCTTATCGAATTCGACGTTCACAGTCATAAAAAATTGTACAACTATATTTTGTTGAACAAAAGTTAAACCAAAAAGAGTATTCAATTAATGGTACACGTGATAAAAAAGCAAGAAAATAAAGTATACTATTAAACAAACGAGTAGTGCTATTTGGACATAGTATGTCCGGCTAAACAATGAGTTTTTTTTACAAATTGGATCGATTTAGTTTAGAATCGATTTATTTATGAAAGGAAATATATTATTCCTAAAATATCTTTTACATAAATTTATTT
>JAYJMF010000034.1:2045959-2067838 GCA_036873715.1 Salvia sclarea | reverse complement strand
TTCTTCTAATAATAAAAAATTGGAAATATTTTTTAAACAAACTAAATAATTTTTAGAATTTAATTCAATTAATATTTATTTTAATAATTTTGTTTTAATAGCCATTTTTGCCATGTGGCATTCTAGTCATATTTTTATAAATAAAAAATAATAATAAAGATATTTTTGGTACACTATCAATAATTTAGGTCTTTTATTGATATTATTGAAAGTTCAGAATATTTTTGGTACAAGCCACATAGTTTAGGATTTAATTTGATATTTGCCCTTTTTATAAATACTTATAGGGTGGATATTTTTTTAAATTCGCTCAAAAATGGACATAAAACAAAATTTATCCATTATTTTATGATCGATATTTGGATTCAATATCTAAAAGAGAAACTAAAAATAGTAGCGACTGATGGTGGCGGATATGTGGGAGCTTAGATATGCTCAAGCACCTCTAAAAAGAAAATAAGAAAAAAAAAAATCAACCTTATAGTTTTCAGTTTTAGCACTATTGTTTTTTTAAAAAAAAAATCAACATTAATTAAATCTTCCCAAGCTATATTTATGACTCTGTCCTTGCAACTGGCAATTGAAGAATGTCAAATTCATTAAATTGAGTTCCTAAACAAGAAAATGAAAATGAAAAGTTACATAGTGTAAAATATATCCAAGAATGTACGTCCAGCTAGGTCAACCAATGGATGGGATCCTTAGTGCCAAATTCTTCGTGTGCCACTACGAATTTCGATAGTTTTAATAAAAAAAATTATAAAATAAAAATTTATTATTACATAACATATATCATGACTAATATTTATAGCAAAATAAAATAAAATTTTAAAAATCATATACCATGGTTTTGGAATAATCAACCAAAATAAGTACTTTTTAAATATAAATATTCCAAAATCGTGGTATATGGTGTTTTAAAAAAAAATGCTATAAATATTAGTCATGATATATTATGTAATAATAAATTTTTATTTTACAAAAAAAGTTATTAAAACTATCGAAACTCGTAGTAGCACACGGTGGCACACGAAAAATTTGGCATAGAGGATCCCATCCCGTCAACTAATGCCGAATTTTTTTATTTTAGAGGAATGGAGAAGATTTAAATGCAGTGATTCTTTTCAAAAAGCTACATGCCTTATCTCATTAATTCTCTCATTTCAATAAACTTTTTCAACCATAGGAAACATTGAATTCAAATTTTAAGTGCAAAATATATAGTGTTAATCATCTAGGAGTCAGTCTACCAAAACCTTCGTCGATGATAAATTTGTCATAATTTGATCGGCACAAATTTTAATATTTTTATTGACTTTAATTAGTACATAACGTATTGAAAGTAGAAAAAGTGATGGACGGAATATGACAAATAAAAAAGTTACCACAAATATTTTCATTTGTCATGGGATGCTTCAACTTTGTTCATAAATCAAGATCCTATTAGATTTCAATACTGTATATATATCTAACCCACAAGTGGTTGTATTTTAATTTGATTCTTAAATAAGGGATTAAACTAATTAGTAAAACTCTGTCCTGCCAAATAGAAATTTCAGTCACCTAATGAGTAGGTCCACTTCCAAGCTACTACTATACTTTATTTTTATTTTTGGTAATAAGGTGTAACAAATCAATTAATTTAGTCAGACAATGTTAATTGACAGAATTAGACATTGCGGTGGCAGTTGACTTTTAGTGGGCCCGGCCTACAGTTTCCCCATCAAAAGATCCCGCGGCGACTGTTTCGGAATTGGTCACTTGTCTTATGGATTTTTATTGTTATTATTATTTGGTTAAGTGGTAATACTGTAAGAATTTTTAAACTTCGAGCAACCATCATCTTCAATGTTTAAGAGATAAATTGAAATGAATTAATTAACGTAAAAGTGATATAAAATTGTAAATGCAATTAGATTTATCAAAAAAATTAATCAATTAATCGTCCTCTCCCAATAGGAAAAAGATGTGTCTAATACATTTTAACGAGACAAACCTACGTCAACATGGAGTTAAAAATTAATGCTAAGGTGGTTAAATCTCATTAGTCGAGTTTACGTTTATACGGTCTTTAAAAATTTATTATCAAATTAAATATAAATAAATAAATGTTTAGATTTTGCACTTTCCCATTTAAAACAAGGATGTAATGCTCAATTCCGACAGTTTAAAAAGTAGTACTACTTATTTCATGTATGTATTAGCCTAGTGGTAATGGACTTATTGTCCGATTCGGCTTCAGATTCGAGTGCTTCGTAACGCGAACTTTTGATTTATATACCAAAAAAAAAATAGTTCCATCCCTCAAAAAACAAAAATACATTAATCAAGCAATTTCTTTACCCAATTTAATCCAACAATTTTTTAAACAGAAAAATGATAATACAAATCAGGCAATTACAGCTAAAACCCCCCACTCTCTCTCCTCTCCCTCTCTCACCCTCTCTCATGGCTGCTGAAGGTTGAAAATTCAACTGACATTTTGATTTGGCTTATTTGATTCAGCTGAGACAGCGGACCACCATGATCGAAAGGAAAAGTGTATTGAATTGAGATTCCACTATGTCTGGAGTTTCAATTTCTTCAATTTCTTCTTAATTATTTTCTGCGAGGGAAGTGAGGGATTTAAAAACCATCAGCATCAATGGCTTGGAGTAATCCATTGAAGGAGGTGGCGACTTCCAGGCCATTGTTCTTGACGATCTACGCCACTGTGATCGTCGGAATCGTAGTTTCCTCATTTTATGTCTTCTCCGCCGTTTTCTCCGGTTCGAACTCCGTCTCTTCCTCCTCCTGGATTGCGTCCGGCGACGCCACCACCACCGGTGAGTCCAGTTTTTGAATTTATGCTTTTTTCTGAATGCGGATCAAACTTCTACATATTTTTCGTAGTTATGTAGTGTTTGCGCAATTAAATGCGGGTAGTTGCTCCTAAGTTGACGGCTTGTGTAGCTCCTTTGTTTATTTTTATTTAATGTAGCTCTACATATGCTGGATTTCAGTTTGGCTGTTGTTGGTTTTTGGAGAGCTTCGATTTAATTAGGCTTGGTTTCTACGTTTAGTATGTTTTACTCGATAAATGAACGCTGGCCTTTTGCTGCATCTGCCTGGGGAAGCACATTAAACTTTGGTTTTTAGCTGTGGTGGATGAAAGATGGTTTCGTTCTTTATTTATGTACTTTGTTAGGGAGGGTAACAATTGAGTTGACTATACTGTTAGGTGAAAGCATTAAGCACTTCCCTAAGTTGATGGCTGAATCAGCTATAGTTGGATGATGTGTTTTGGATTGATCTTTAAGTTATGGCTCCTTCCATTGTACTCATTAAGCTCTTCTATGATTATCTCAATCTCGATAATGTATTCTAGATTGATCTTATAACCAGCGCTCCTTCCATTGTGAGTTATGACTCTGATGAGAGCGATTTTGTTGTGATTCATTTTAGTCTGCACTAAAGTGCTAAGCAACAACAGGTATATAGAAACTACTGTGCGGCATTTTATGATTTATCCATCCGAGTTATTTTCCATGGGGGAAACTACTTTGAAGGAACTTCCCGTTTATTGGTCCTTTTACAGCTCAAAGCCTCTTCTGGATCACTTGGTTTAGCATATTGGGTTTGGGTTTACTAGTTGTCTTTTGATGGTATAGTTTTCACAAAAATTTCATGGAGAATTAGACTGAAGTTAACACGTATCTGGATTCTGGATTACTAGGTCCATTCGATATTCTAATCATAGAATTGATGTCCTTGGTTCTAAGTATTTCTACTGTTGTTCCTGTATCTACAACTTCTTAAACGTATCAGCCCATGCTTGTAATGTTTTACTTTAAAAAACATGAGTCAACGTGTAAGTGTGATCTCTTCAGTTTTCCGCCCAGGCTTAATGGGAGTTGTCAGTTTCTATCAAATGCTCCTGCTTGTGTGACTACCTTCAATCATACCTTTTTTCACTTTAAAAATTGATCCTTTTCCATCAGAAATATAAGATGAAAACCACTATTATTCGGTCATAATAACAAGGCTAATGATAGAACTATTAGTACCCTGCAAACTAGTATTTCATAACGAGCTTCAATATTTTATCTTGGCCGTATCATACATAACTGGTGTATTTACAACTCTTATTTGGCCTCCCTGCATATTGCAGAACATTCAATATCCTTCAATGGGGCACCTGATTCTTCCAATCACATAGTGGCTGGTGTGGCACCAGATAACACCTCTGAACATATAAAAGAATCTCTGCAACCTATTTGGAAGGCACCTTCCCCTGGTTCCAAAATGCCACCTTTGGAGACATTTAAATTGACGAAGGAACTGGTTCAGAAAAGGGTGAAGGATAATGTTATAATTGTGACATTTGGAAATTTTGCATTCATGGATTTCATTCTGAGCTGGGTTAAACACTTATCAGATATGGGTGTTGACAATCTTCTTGTTGGTACGTAAACTCTGGATGGAGAATTATTACATTGTGCCACTTAATTGATATACTAAAACAAAGAAACAATTTTCTGTCAGGGGCAATGGACATAAAATTGTTGGAGACTCTTTATTGGAAGGGTGTTCCAGTTTTTGATATGGGTAGTCACATGAGCACAGTAGATGTTGGATGGGGCTCTCCAACATTTCATAAGATGGGTAGAGAGAAGGTTATTCTGATAGATTCTTTCTTACCTTACGGCTTTGAATTACTGATGTGCGATACTGACATGGTCTGGTTAAAGGTATTTCTTAAACACTTATCAGTGAATGTTTTTCTGTTTTTTCATATCAATTCTTTTGGCACATTCTTCTGCTACATATGGCTTATATGGCTTACTTATGTTACATATATGTTTCTATGGTTGAGAGGCACAGTTTTGTTTTACTCAGTTGTAAACAAAATAGAGTGATAAAGTTTCTTGTCTTGAAATCTTTTAACAACTATAGCTTGTTTTGAACAGAACCCCCTTCCATATCTTGCACGGTTTCCTGAAGCAGACGTGCTGACTTCTACTGATCAAGTTGCACCAACAGTAGTAGATGACCGATTGGATGACTGGAAGCTAGGTAACATGTCCAATGATGAACATTCTGTTGCTTACTGCTTTCTATTTCTGAAAGTGAAGGAAACTTCTCTCTGGACATCAATCAGAACATTTCTCATTGTGTTAATATAATTCGACAGATTCTAATTTTTTAAGGGGGTTTTTAGTCGTGATGAAAAATATAATGAGCCCACTTGATTTTTCATATTATGTTTCCCCTGTTTTATAAAAGAATGTTTGACAACCAACGAAAAGTATCTTCGTATCTTGGGAGAAAACAGGGCCTTTACTGAACAGAGGATTAATTTGTACTATTCAGTGGTTCAAGATATACGTGTAACTATTGATTCTAAACCCACTAATAATATTTAGATACAAGAAAAAATTCTAAGGAAATTGTAGATATTCCTGTTATATTGCAAGGATCTGAAGATAATGTCTGAAAATATAGAGAATTCTTTTCCACTTGGTTGGCTTAATCTACACATTTCCTTCATCTTAGATGTGTTTATCTACATTTCATATCAACTCGCTTCTGTACCCTCACACGAATTTTCTTTTTTTTTTAAATTTGTTCTGTGAACAGCTGGTGCGGCCTACAACATTGGAATTTTTCACTGGAGGCCAACTCCATCTTCTAAAAAATTAGCAAAAGAATGGAAGGAAATGCTTCTAGCTGATGATAAGATATGGGATCAAAATGGTTTCAACGAGATTGTCCGCAGGCAGCTGGGGCCATCCGTTGATGAAGATAGTGGGCTTGTATATGCTTATGATGGAGAGCTCAAGATAGGCCTTCTCCCTGCAAGTATATTTTGTAGTGGGCATACTTACTTCGTCCAGGTAGCTTAATTACAAATCAAATTTTAATTAATCTGACTTAACAGTTCAAAAACTCCCTCTCCCCTCCAAAAAAAAGAGATAAGAAAATCCTGTGGAGAAATGATTTTGCAAGTCCTGAAGGTAAAGGTTCAACATCTATGGTGTTCTAATGGATTTTCCTTTACTTGGCAGGCCATATATGAACAACTTAGACTGGAACCATATGCCGTGCACACCACATTTCAGTATGCTGGTACTGAAGGAAAACGCCATCGGTTACGTGAAGCTAAGGTTTTCTATGATCCACCAGAGTATTATGATGCCCCAGGTTGTGATTCTTTTCATTCCCCTTCTGTCCTTTTTTCACTTTATTTTGACCTACCTGTTTTGGCCCCAAAAATGTACTACTATTACTTAAGCATTCGTGTTATCACATTTTATCTAAGTCATTTTCTAAAAACCTCCATATTTTTATTTTGCCAAAGAACTGTTGGGTTTCCTAGAGAGGGGAATGATAAATAAGCGAAGGAGAGTATTAGACAAATTAGGATGCAGGAGGGCTGGCAACATTGAGCAGCTTTAGCTTGCCCAGTTCCTTGACCTGAAAAAATACTAAGGTTGTAGCATCAAGGGAATTGAGGCTTTATACAAACAAACTGCAGAAAGTTCAGATCAACCACCTTGTTTCTAGTTCTTTTCCCAAGATCATAATCTTTTTCTGATTCTCTCAACATCATTGCAGGAGGATTTTTGACATTTAAACCTAATATTCCAAAGGACCTGATGTTAGATGGAGAGCATAACATTGACTCTCACTTTGCTCTTGTAAATTACCAAGTATGTGCACATAGAATTTTCATTTCATTATATTTTTATTTTCAAAATGCCGTGGTTAGTGAGATTTTGCGCCTATATTTTACTAAAACTGCTCCCTGACTTTCAGATGAAGCAGATACGAACTGCTCTCGCCATTGCTTCGTTGTTGAATAGGACATTGGTAAGAATTATATGGTCTATTGATTTAATTAGTCATTGCTCACCATTATTTTTTGTTTTATACCTCTGTGTAAGCGATCATACATTGAGTTGACTTGATTCTCTTTTATATATTCCCTCCGTCCCATTAGTAATGACACATACCTAAAACGGTAATAATTTTGCCTTGAAAAATTAGTCAACTTAGTGGACTCCACACTTTACACACAAAAACACCACTTTCTTAATCTCGGTGCCCAAAAGTAAGGTTCCGTTACTAATGGGACGGAGGGAGTATATATGTATACATATATAGATATATAGGGATAATCTGTTTTTTCGTAAAAAGCTACAAACATATGCACTTAATGTGTTAAGTTAGTGCACACCATAACATTGACAAATAATGTTGGTAAAACCATAACCCAATAGTGCAATAACATTATAGCTTAAGTACATTAACTTCATATGTCCAGTGCATAGGTTTGTAGGTTAATACGAGAAAACAGTTTTTATTATAACCCAACCATATATATATAGACCAAGTCTCCTCTTTCATTTCTGCCTGTAGTCTAAAACAGCTTTTAGTATGTGGCTTTTTCTTAAGTTCGAGTTTACAGTCCTGGAAGATCACATTTCTGCATGACACCGGATTCCTCGTTCATTTCTAGTTTTTTACTGTGACTGAAGTAGTAATGACCCCTAGTAGTAACAGAATATCTATCTGTGTAGCATATGTTACCTCTAGTTTACTCACATGTGTATTGAAGTTCATCTTGTGATCTTTGTTCTTATTTTGATTTTAGGTAATGCCTCCACTATGGTGCAGGTTGGATAGGCTGTGGTTTGGACATCCAGGTGTTTTGCCAGGCACCTTGACTAGGCAACCATTCATTTGTCCTTTGGATCATGTGTTTGAGGTATTACTAGTCATCTCTCTCTAATTTTACGCTGTGAACATTGAGATGCAAAAGTTATAGTGGAACTTAAAGTGGGAGACTGGCTTTAATCTGTTTTATACACTTAATAGGAGAGTGCTTGAAAATATTCTTCTTTCACACTCTCTTCCTGCTCAATATGTTCATTAAGGATCAGTATCTCGAATTGAATCAGTTGTGATGTGGCTCTGAGTGATAAAACCCATTTCCATCACCAAGAATATGAATTCTCATTTGTATTACTATGCAGAATGTACTGTTCTAAGTTGCGCTATTTCATGGTATGTTGCCTAGGAACACAATCAGTTCAAAGCCTATAGATGTGAAGGCAGATTTAGAAGATGAGTTGGAAAAGCTTTTATCGTCAGTATGCTGAAACAGTTTCGTTGAATTTTTAATGCAGGTTAATGTCATGTTAAAAGAACTCCCAACGGAGGAATTTGGACCAGGGATTAATATTAGGGAGTATTCTTTCTTCGACAATCCATATATGCCGCAGCAGGTTAATGCTCTGACTTAGAAAAGAAATAATGCCCACGCTGTGCTTTACTAACATCCCCATCTTTTGTTTCAGGTGAAAGAATCATGGCTTGATGTGCATGTATGTCAAGAAGGATCACCGGGTTGTGGAGTTTCTAACAGCACAAATCCATCGGGAATCCTCAAGTTCCCTAAGCGAAGTACAGAGGAAACGGTAATTTGGGTTTAGGCTCATTTATCTTGATGTTGCTTTCAGTTGAATGCTAATACTCAAAACCTACATTTATCAGCTTGGTACCATTTCTAAGCATTGAGATTGGTTTTCGACCCTTTTTGGAAAATTTTCAGATTATTTATATTAACTTTTTGCTGCCATTAAACTATCACTCCATCTTGCTACTTGCACTAAAGTTTAAAACTTTACATTTTTCCTCACCTACAGTTCAAAACCATATTCTCACCGTTGAAGGGCGTCAAAGTCATTCAGTTCTCATCAATGCAAGAAGCCTTCTTAGGATTCAGTGACAAGGCATGCCATTCCTCTAAACCAATTTTCTATTACTTATCATTCTAGTAAGGAGACTGAACTTGACGTTTGTTCAAACAGGAGAGGGAAAAAAGATTCAGGAATCGTGTGAAGCGGTATACAGGCATTTGGTGTTGTGTGCAGGATCACACACCGGGCCACATATACTATGACATGTATTGGGATGAAAAGCCCGGTTGGAAGGCAAAACCTCCCCAGACTCCAGAGGAGGATCACCCCCCATTGTGAGGCTAACCCGTAATGTTATTATGCTCTGCATTGAAAATCGGAGGAGAAAGAAGAAAGCGGCAAAATGTTGCAAACCTTAACCCTGCAGAGTCGAGTTTGATGCGGTATGCAAAACGAGCTCTCAAAATCTATACATAGATACAACACGAGTTTCCTTTTCTTGTTTTCCCCTCTTCCCTTTTTACTTTGGCTAGGTTAGTGTTGAAGCTTTTTCTGTAATCTGTACCTTAGAACATTTATAAATACATTTTACTTTATCATAAAAATGTTGGGCTTCAAACAAATAATTGGAGCTCGAGCGGACATAATTTCACTGTAATTTTTGTTAGTTTTGATGAAGAGAAAGAGTTGTTGCTCGATCGCGTTGCATTATGGTCGTCGGATTACTTGAGATCTACAGTCAAATTCAATGACATGCGTCGCTTCGCAACTTCGCACGTACCATCTTGCTAGTACATGTTATATAAACGATTTTCTCTATAGTTGTATCTCAAATATTAGGGATATTGGTTGATGCCTGAAAAAAGAAGTTTCATTGTAATCCTTGGTGATGAAGGACTTGAAATCCACTTCTCATTGCATCTCTAATATTGGTTAGAAAGTAAAAATCTTTGTGACTAAAATGTCTATTACTTACTTGAGCAAAATGTGAAATAGGGCAGAAAACAATTGAATTCATGAAAATATGAAACTCACAACTGAATTTCTAATGCAATTTATTTATATAATAATGTTGAAACGAATCAAATAATGTTTAATACGCTGAAAGCTCAGTATATGTATATACATGTTATTTCGTATTACAACTGGTTAATGCTTTATCAAGTAGCATTTGATTACATATTTTGTTAGGAAAGTAATGCTCGGCCTGATATTGGCAATCAAGCAATCTTTACTTGTAAAACTCATCCCAAATTTTCGTTTCCGATTCACAAGCCGTCTACACTCTTCATGCATTCCTCTCCATCTCCAAGAATTCAGCTCCAATGCCGCTCAACCAATCAAGAAATCCCATGTTTCGCGTGCGCCCCAGGTGCTCGACGAAATGCCTCACAGAGAACAGCAAGAATCAAGACACGGCCTTTTATCGCCGAATGCGTTCAACACTGTTCAACTTTGCAGGGAGCAACCGATCACGACAAATGCCGCAATGGCGCACGCCTTGGCTGTGAAACAAGGGGCTCTTGCCCATCTCCGCACCGCCACTTCTCTGCTCACTGTTTACTCGAAATGTAAGGAGTTCGGCTCGTCGTCGGCCTTGTTTGGTGAAGTTGTTGAGAAAGATGTGGTTTTCTGGAACGCTATGATGAGCGCATGCATAGACAATAACTCCTCCGAAGCTGCAGTTGGCTTGTTCAAGAAAATGGTTAATGAGGGGAATGAATTTGATGCCACAAGCCTCGTCACTTTGGTGTCGGCATATTCGACCTTGAAAGTTGTTGGAAAAGGTCAGATTGCTCATGGATTGAGCATCAAAACAGGGATGCTGGCGTACACTGTGTTGAGCAATGCTGTGATTGATATGTATGCTAAATGTGGCGATTTGTGCTCATCGGAGTGTGTGTTTTCGGAGGTGGAATTCAGAGACCTCGTCACATGGAATTCAGTTATCAGTGGCTGTTTCTACAATAGCCACCCTGAGAAGTCGTTGTGGTATATCAAACACATGGTTTGTTCTGAAAATCGGCCCGATAGCATTAGTTTCTCTTGTGCCTTGGCAGCATGCACTATTCTGCAGGAGCTCGATTTCGGGCTGGCAGTTCACGGATGGGCGACCAAGTTGGGATACGTGGTGAGCAGCCACGTCTCGGTTTCTAACGCTCTCCTTTCGTTCTATGCTCAAGTTAGAGATATCTCTGCTGCTGAATGTGTTTTTAGGGAAATGGGAGCTAAAAATGTGGTGTCTTGGAATGCTATGATTAAAGGCTTGTTTCTGAACGAGCAAGTTGTGGAGGCGTTTCGCCTTGTTCGTGATATGCAGCAAGTGGCATCAATTCAACCTGATTTGGCTACGGTTGTCACTCTAGTTCCATACTGTGCTGAATTAATGCGTTTAGAAGAAGGAAGAGTTGTTCATGGATTCGTAGTGAGGCGAGGGATGGCATCTGAAACGTCGGTTATAAATAGTCTGATCAATATGTATTCCAAATGCAGGAAACTCAAGGAAGCTGTGTGTTTATTCTTGGCTATGCCGAAGAAAGACTTGGTAGCGTGGAACACGATGATCTTCGGATATGCCCAAAACGGGCAACACTGGGAAGCTCAAATGCTATTCAAGGAAATGATCGGTTGTTGCTCTGCATTCACCTTGCCAACTCTTTTGGCAGTTCTTCCATCGTGTGATTCTCCGGATTCGATACAATTCGGAAGATCGATTCATGGTTGGAGCATCAAGCTGGGGATGTTAAACCAAACTTTTGCTTTGAATTCCCTCATGCATATGTATATTAGTTGTGGAGCCTTGTCGGATGTTTCTGCATTGTTCGGAGGCACCTCTGTTAAGCTCGATGCGACTAGCTGGAACACGGTGATTGCTGGCTGCAGTCACAAGGGCCATTTCAGGGAAGCCCTAGAGTATTTCGGCTTGATGAGGAGACGAGCCCCGGTTTACTGTAGTGCTGTAACATTCGGAGGTGTCGTATCAGCTTGTGGGAATCTAGGGCTAGCGGTTGAAGGGAAAGTAGTTCACGGTCTAGCTCTTAAAACGGGGGCGAGTGCTGATATACGCGTGCAGAACTCGCTGGTAACGATGTATGGCAGATTAGGCGATTCGGAGAGTGCTACGTTAGCTTTCAATCTTAGCCATGACCACAACTTATGCTCATGGAACTGTGTAATATCCGCCATGTCACAAAACGAAGATGCCAAGAAAGCTCTGCAACTGTTCCGTTCCCTTGAATTCGAGCCCAACGAGATCACCATCTCGACCGTGCTCTCTGCCTGCGCCCACCTAGGAGCCATGAGCTACGGAAAACAGATCCACGGGCACGTTTTCAGGTCGAATCTCCAGAAAAATCCGTTCATCTCCGCTGCCCTAACAGACATGTACAGCAACGGAGGCAGGCTGGACATGGGCGAGCGCGTTTTCCTTTACTCACCAGAGAAGTCCATTGCTGCGTGGAACTCCCTGATATCCGCCTACGGATTCCACAGCTTGGGGGCAAAGGCAATTGAGACGTTCAACGAGATGATCAGGTCGGGAGCTCGTCCCACGAGTGGCTCGTTCACGAGCCTCCTCTCGGCCTGCAGCCATGCCGGGTTGGTTGATGAAGGGAGGGCCTATTACGAGTCGATGACAAGTAGATTCAGAGTGGCGCCCGGGGCCGAGCACCATGTGTGCGTGGTGGATATGCTGGGGAGGGCGGGGAGGCTCCGGGAGGCTCGTGAATTCATCGAGAAGCTGCCGCTGCCGGGGAGAGGCAAGGCTGCGGGGGCATGGGGGGCGCTGCTGAGTGCATGTGGGTATCATGGAGATGTGGAGATGGGGAGAGAAGTGGCGGAGATGCTCTTCGCGATGGAGCCGGAAAACGGGAGCTACTACGTAGCGATGTGTAATATGTATGTAGCGGCGGGGAAATGGGAGGAGGCTGTGGAGTTGAGGAGTGTGATGGAGGATAAACAGCTCAAGAAACAAACTGGTATTAGTTTTATTGATATTGGTTTGAGGTAGAAATAGAATATACTTACATGCGTTGCAGTTTCTCTTCTTTTACTTACTTTCAAGGAAAAATTGTTCACTTAATTCAAACTATTTGACCTTTTAACCATAAGGCTCAAATTATACATAATTATAATTAAAAGATAATTGCTAATCAAACCCAAAGTTTGGGCATTGATGTGAATTAAAATTTTAAATTTGTATATTAATTCAGACTCCACTAAGTTTTCCAATCATTGCTCGACAAAAAAGCCTAACATGCTTCGTTGGGTTTAGTTTTCTCCAACTAAAAGAGGAATCCGATGACTTGGCCACAATCCAAATCCCATCTAACATAGGTTGTATGTAGTAAATCATTATGTCACTTGTATAACTCATGAAACGAATTGCTAAAGAATTTACATAAACTTATCTCTCTCGGTCTCTTCCAATAATCCAAAATTAACAACATTTGTCGCCAATAAAGCAAAAATGAGTAAATAGGGTACAAATATATTGGTCGATGTGTGCTCAAAACCAAGAAACAAAAGGCAAATCCTCAGTTACAACTCTCATAATCTAAAACTTGTGAACACAAAAATCCTAGCTGGGGGAGCCAACCAGCACCATTGTCCAATAAGCATCGATCATGTCACTGCAAAAACCACCTCCTACCTCATCAAATGAAACGCCGACTTTCAGAACCACAAGATGCAAGATTTTCGTCGTTAACAAATAGCACCATGTGCCAGGCAGCAGCATTCCATCGGCATCATGGTGCTCGTAAATGAGGTGATCGGGGAGAATATCTACTGCAAGTTAGTCATCCAAATAATAGTAGGATCCAGCAGACTTCTGCTCCCTGTCCTTGGTCGACTCCAGTTTGTTGATTCTAGGCCGGAAATTTGTGGGGTCCCTTCTGAACGTGATATCAAGGTGCTACATATCGACAAAGTGGTTAGTAATGGATGATGAATGGTTAACCATTGTGGAGGAGAATTGAGAAAAAGATTTGGCTTACAGATAAGAAGAGGTTCATTCCAGTCAAAAGTGATTGAGGCGAATTGGCAACACAATCTATGGATGGCTTTCCCTCATACACAATCACCCTGTCTGCAAGGTATGTTGCCATGATGAAGTCATGCTCGACAACAAATGCAGTCTTCTTCGCATGGAGTATAAATCTCT
This sequence comes from Salvia sclarea, assembly GCA_036873715.1. Classification (NCBI taxonomy): domain Eukaryota; kingdom Viridiplantae; phylum Streptophyta; class Magnoliopsida; order Lamiales; family Lamiaceae; genus Salvia; species Salvia sclarea. Next base: position 2,053,990 of record JAYJMF010000034.1, on the reverse strand, counting down.
TTATGACTTTAGAAGCAACAATACGCTGCTCTGAGTCGAGATATGCACTCGGTTCATCTATTAGATATATATCAGCTGGCTGCGATCACAACAAATAGAAAAACGTACAAATGAGAAGGCAACATACAAAAACAGATACAAAGAATATTCAAAGGGAAAGCCAATGGATTATGAATATGGATTGCCATTTCTAGATTCATTGATTTCTATCTGATTTAAATTGAAGACATTCATGTAATAATGAATTCATTAAGCAACATCATTGCTATTGCAACAGGAGAGACAAATTTATTCAGTCAAGTTAACAACACATGCACAATGAACTTCCTGGTTCGGGAAAATAGTCATGGGAAAATGTAAAGTTCCAAAGTGAAACTGAAGCCAACACCAAAAAACATATAAAATGGTGATAATGAACATAACTAGGTCTCAAGTAATATAGAAGAAGAATATAGATAACATAATATGGCATGGGACTTACCTTTCCTAGACAAAGAGTGAGGGCAACTCTTTGTAATTCTCCACCAGAAAGATTCACAACCTCTTGATCCATCAATTGTTCAATCAAAAGAGGCTTCATCACATCTGATACAAACTGAGGATGCATGTATGAATCACGAATTTTTGAGTGCAACAACATTCTCACGGTAGACTGAAATTTAGGACTGATTTTCTGTGGCTTGTAAGAGACATTGAACTCAGGAATTTCCACATCAGATCCTTCTACTGAATCAGGCTTCAAAAGACCAGCCTAAAATTTGGAAGGAAAAAAAGTTTCAGCATAAACCAAAATTAACGTGTTATTCAAAAGTTAACAACTATTCAACAAATATACCAGCATCCGAATGAAGGTCGTCTTTCCTGTCCCATTCTCACCAAGCATCACAATGATTTGTGAATCAGTGAATTCACCCTCCACAACCTTGAGCCTGAAATTGCCCTGAGTCTTAGTCATGGTTGGGTATTTGTATCTCGCATATGTCTCTATCTCCTCAGCACTTTCTTGTGGAGTCTCTGCAACCTGGAAGGAGAGGTACATTTTATGACATTTGGCATCTCTGTTACCTAAACACAATGTGTTTGCAGCAATAAATCAGGCTTACCTTAAATGTAAGAGATTCATCTCTAAACCTAAGATTTTCAGTTGGCACAAATCCAGCAAGGAAAATATTAATTCCTTCTCTCACTGAGAATGGAAGAGTAACTACCCCATATACACCAGGTTTCCCGTAAAGGCAGCATATGAAGTCCGACAAATAATCAAGCACACTAAGATCATGCTCTACCACAATCACATAGCTGAAAACAAAGATGATAAGTCATAACCATGTAAATTTTCATACTCCCTCCATCCCATGTGAGTTGGCTCGTATTCCATTTAGGGGTGTCCCACGAGAGTTGGCACGTTTCCTTTTTTGGACACTTTATTACTCACACAACTTTAAATAATATATATTTCTATCATCACTTTATACCACTTTACACTACTTTACTACTCTCCTTAAATCTTGTGCCCAAAAGAAAGGAGCCAACTCTCATGGGATGGAGGGAATATTTAGGAAGTTTTAACAGAAAAAATGGACGTCACTGACCTATTAGGTCGAAGCAAGGATCTGACAACTTGGGCAGCTTTTAGTCTTTGCTTAACATCAAGATAACTTGATGGTTCATCAAACATATAGATCTCTGCATTCTGTACAGCAACAACAGCTATTGCAAATCTCTGAAGCTCTCCACCAGATAAATCTCCCACATTACGGTCCATAACCTGAATCAACTCCAAGTCAGCAGCAAGTTCTTGTTTCATATCTCTCTCATCTTTCTGAGAAAGAACTTGCCCAACGTTGCCTTGAACAGCTTTAGGGATGTGATCAACGTACTGGGGCTTGATGATTGCCTGGGAATCAATGCATCACAAAGAGATGTGACAGATTAATAAACTAGAGAGAATTAAAATCACTGAATTGGAGAGAGGGAGAGAGAGGGAACACATTAATTGGGTTGCAGATAATCAATCCATTATTGCATTTATTTTATTCATTTGCTACCTTAGTTACATTGGGCAAACAAAATGCCATCATCATTATTATGTCAAGGAATGAAAATTAAAAACTAGATAAGCAAATAATACTGGTAGGCTGATATAGAATTTCATATACAAGCTTCCGATAGCATTATCATTTCCTTCTAGACCAACTTTGATACACAACATCCAACAAAAATAATTTTAGAGTTATCCTTATGCTGTACATATATACAATACAGACTGGAAACTTGAATATGAAGTTAAACTCAACTAGAGAATTTATCATGACCTAAGAATTCCAACAATCAGAAGAATCCTCAGTAAACTGCTCTTTGGACAGTTGTTCTGAAACAATGAGATATCAATCCCATACATTATTAACTTATTACTTACTCAGAGAGCTATAGCTGAAATCAAGATGATATATATCCTAACATTGACACATATTAACAATTGAAATAATGAATAAGCCGCCAAAACTATGAAAGCATTCTAGCAAATCTTTTAAAAGAGCATACACCTTCAAATTATCTTCAAGAATACGGGTGAAGTAATTTTGCAGCTCAGATCCTCTGAAATAAGTCAAGATTTCCTGCCAATCAGGAGGATTCTACAAGGAAATATATAGAGAAAATGTCAAGCAACACATCGATCTCCAAAGGAAAATTATAGGGTAGCTGAATTGCTAAAGAAAGTTACATTAAAGCGTCCCAAGTTAGGTTTCAACTTCCCAGCCAAAACTTTAAGTGCAGTAGATTTTCCAATGCCATTAGTTCCAACCAGGCCCAGAACTTGCCCCGGTCTCGGTACAGGTAGCCTGTGAAAAAGTTCGAGAAGTTAGAAGGCACCAGAAACAAGCAAGTTGCTGATGAAACTGCACTTGAACCAACCTATGCAATTTAAAGGTGTTAGGACCATAACGATGGGTTGTGTCCTTGTCCAAGTCTTTTGGCAGATTAATAATCTGAATTGCTTCAAATGGGCATTTCTGGAAGAGCACGCAGAACAAGTAAGGAGACCACTCTACATCCAATTCAACAAAGAAAACTTGTATTTCATTTCACTCCTACTGGACGAACCTTCACACAGATACCACATCCAATACACAACTCCTCCGAGATGAAAGCTATCTTGGAAAGAGGAGTCACTTCTATGCAAAGTTTACCTGGATGAACAAGGCAATATATATAAAAATTGCAAATCGAGAAGCAGGTAAAAAATTTAGAAAAACAATATGAGGGGATAATTAGTAAATCAACATGCGGACTAACTTTGACAAACAATATCACTAAAAGGCTACATAAAATATTTTTGTATTTGATTCTACCTTTGGTAGTAGATCGACATGCAAACAAGAAATTCATTTGCTGCTGATATTATTAACAGAAGAGGGTGCATTTCGGTTTCCATAAAACTAAGTCAGGCTACAGTAATTGGAATTAATTCACAACACAAATTCATCCTAAATTTGCATAACACAATCGAGTGAATTGAGTAGTCAATCCCATTTCTAGCAATAATAAGCAGGCAATAATAAGCACTAGAATATGAATCCGGCTTGATGGCAATCACATCCCTACACCACTCTTAGACTTGATTATTTTGTTATTATTATCAAACTAACATGGCTCATAATCTTATGACCACAAAAGTATCAATACTTCAGATGCCAAATTCTCAAATGCAATCAGCATCTATCCCTCAAACAAGAACCCATATGACTGTAAATTTCAATACAGATCCCAATTTCACAAAATAAAACTGAATAGAAGATTACAAACTAATCAGAGCCATATAATAACAGAAAAAAAGATGAACGGTGCCCCAGAAATTAGGGGGATTTACCTGTTTTGACAACAGGGCAACTCTTTTTGCACTCCTGACGACATTTCTTGGGCTTGCACTTGTCGGAGCTCACTATAGCGATACGCGTCAGCTTCTGATCCGACATCTCTCTCTATTCAACTGGTTTCTAACAAGATTTAAACTTCAAATCAAAATCAAAATCAAGAAGAAGTGTAACCCTAATTCAATTTAGTTGAATAGACGATATATAAAGATAAGTATATATTGGCATAGAAAAAAGTAAGAGCATCATCACCTGCGGGCTGCGAGATTCGGGAGAGAGAGAAGGGATGATGACAGGCACACGCAGAAGAAAGATAGGCGGTGCTAGGGTTCCAACAAGGAATAAAGAAAACAACACAAAAACTTGTCTACTCGGGCCGGGTTTTCAGATTCGGGTCGGGTCGCCCGGGTTCAGATGGGTTAGCGGGTTTGGATTAGATTATACTCCCTCCCTTGGTATTTTTGTATTGGCCAAAAATTTTGGCACACAGTTTTAATAAATAATTGATAGAAAGAATTATCTGGTTAAAAATTAAAATATGGAGTCATGTATTTCTGTGGTTAAAATTTAAAATAATATTTTCATTTATAAAATGAGTCAATACAAAAAATCGAGATTTCATATTGTAGCTAATATAAAAAGACTGAAAGGAGTAATTAACATAACATAATATTAGTATAAAATTTGCTCTTAGTCCAATGGGATGAAGGCGCCTCTTTTAGTTCATATTATTTCTATGAGTTTTCTATTGCTGCTAATTTTGTGAAATTTTTTGTTGCTGTTTTTATTTATCTTTTATTGTACTGATTCGTTAACTAATTTTAAATATAATTATTTATCTAATTATTATCCTAAATTAGTTACAACTTAATTAATTGAATATTAGTAATTTATTTAGTGTTAAATTTTTTCATTAACTTTTTTCCTCCTATTTTTAAGTGATAGTTATTGTGACTAAAAATTTTGGTTTTTTTGAATAAAAATAACAGTCTTTATTAATAAAAGTAACAGTTATTGTGAATAAAAATGATAGTTCGTAAAACTAAAATGAACACCTCTTGTGAATAGAAGTAACATTTGTGTAAATCAATGTAACATTTCTTGTGAATAAATGTAACAATTTTTTGTTGAACAAAAATAACACTTGTTTTGAATAAAAATGATTGTTCTTAAGATTGAAATTAGCACTTCTTGTGAGTAAAAATAACAATTTGTGAGAATAAAAGTAATAATTATTGTGAATAAAAAGATTATTTTTTTAAAAAAAATTCCATTAATTTTTTGCTCTCCCATTTTTGAAGTGATAATCTTGTGTCTATAAATAACAGTTTGTGTAAATACAACTGACACTTCTTATGCATAAAAGTAACAGAGAATGAGTTAGTATCCTACTGATTGTCTAAAGACTAGTCAGTTGGACTGATAACTCATGAGCGAAAAGCATAATTAACTTACATAGTCTTGTTAACAAAATAAGACAAAGTTTTTAGCTTAATAGTATTAAGAGCAGTTTCAATATAAGACAAGCAAGAACAAATTAGCAGCAGAAATACTGAAATAGGTGAAAGCAAAAAAACAGTAAAGAACGCATGCAATTTAACGTGGTTCGGAGTAAACAACTCCTACGTCCACGAACTGATGATCACTCAGTCAAAAACACCATGAGCTTCTGCTTGTGGGTGCGCAACAAACCTTGTCACTGATATCAGCATCACTGTCGGATTTCTCTTCTTCTTAGTTTACAGGTACTAAGGCACCGACTGTTCCTAGCATGCAGGTGCTAGAACAACCTAATATGTTAAGACCTTCAGTCTCAAACACTTCTCAAGCTCTCAGCTTTCACTTTAAGAAAAGGGTTTGAATACCAACTATGTATTAATGTGAACAGACTCACAGTAATCTTTACTAGACTTGGAATATAAAGATATATGCCTAGACTTAAGAGAACGAAGGTATATCTCAAGGAGACTGAGATTACAGAGGTTAAGGTTGGTTCTCTTCTTTGCTTCACATAAATTAAAAATATGAAGTAGGGCTGACTCGAGAATTTGGCAGAGCTTCTTCAGCTTGTTTGAATCAATGAAGAACAGGGCCTCGAACTTGAGCTCTATATATAGATGTCCCTCAAAATCCATTGGAGGAGATCTGATTTTGAATTATGTTGTCGTGAGAGAGAAAACGAACGTTGTCTCAGTGGCCTTGGTCTTCTGGTCTTTGATCCTCATTTGGTGATATTCTTCATCCAACAAATGATATGGTGCAGAGGATTTTAGCACGAAAGAGGAAATGACATTTTTTTTTCTTCGAGCTGCAAGAGTTGATTTGCAAATCTTCCGCATTAAATGCGCTCTGTGTCAAGTACAATTGTCTTTCCACGTGTCCTCTTTAGAACTTGCTTCACAATTTGTCATTTACTGAACATTAGTTTGACAAAAGGACTTAAATGGATTTAAAGATCATGGGATTATCCAAAAAGGTAATTATCATTTGACATTCATACTGATACGATAGTTATCAATTTCCAAGCTTTAAAGTGGTACTAATCTTCAAACGAAAAACCAAAGTATTGATCAGAATCAATATTGTATATCTTAGTATTCTTTTGCATATTGGTCTGCAGTCTTCTCTTCTTCAGTCATTTATTCTTTAAGAAATCTTCAGTCTTCCAAACTTCGGTCTTCAGTCTACCTTTTAGAATTCTTAGAGAAAAAACTATAGCATTTGAATCTAAAAAAAAAAAACTTAAAGGCAGTCTTAAAAAGGATTTTTGGGATATTAAAAAAAAAGATTAAACTATTTAATTAATTTTCCCAACAACTTCCTACACGGATTTTAATGAAATAATATTGTTAATTCTAAAATGTTACTCCCTCCGTCCCTCAATTATTAGTGCACTTCTTTTCGTCACGGGAATTAAGGAGAGTTGAAAAAGTAGTGTAAGTTGTATAAAGTAGTGATAAGAATATATTATACTTAAAATTGTGTGTGTGGTAAAAATGTCCGAAAAAGGAAATGCACCAAGATGGTGGGACATCCTAAAAAGGAATGTGCACCAATAATTGAGGGACGGAGGGAGTAATAGATAATGGGTTCCGCAGAAAAATATTGAAAAATATAGAAATAGTTTTAGTGATAATGAGTCTCACATAAAGGTATTGATAAGTGTAAAAGTAGTGTAAATATATGTAAAAGTATGATATAAATATCAGAGACACACTCCCATGTGGTTAACCGCATGGGTAAGGTGGGATCCGGATTCCAATCCGTGTCCTAGAATCTGGATCCCGCTAATTTAGCCGTTAAATATTAAATAGTACATTAAATTAACAAATAGGCGTATAGCCTAGTGGTTATTAGAGTGTAGTTAAGGTTTTGTGCGCTTCAATGGCCTGAGTTCGACTTCGACTCCCTTCAGCCACACATTGGCTTTTTTTCTTTTTCATTTTTCATTTTTCATTTTTCTTATTCTTATTTTCTTTCTTTTCTTTTTTCTTTTTTCTTTTTTGTTTCTCCTTACCTTTTTCCTTTTGTATTTTTTCCTTTCTTTTCTTTCCTTTTTTCGTTTTTCTTTTTTCCTTCGTATAATTAATAGTGTCATTTAGATTAACTATTAGTGTCATTTTATTTAATTAAGAGTGCCAAAATAAAACATAATAAATGTCACTTTGAAATATTATAAGTGCCATTTTTTATAACTAATAGTCCCATTTTATATCACAATTATTTATTCTAAATCATAACTACTAAAACTAAACTCCCTAATTTTCGTGTAGTGCCATTTTATATAATTATCAGTATCATTTTATATTACTAACAGTACCATTTTTATTGAAGACAAAACAAATAAAAAATTACAAAAATCAAACAAAAAAATTAAAAGAAATTAAAAATAAATTAAAAAAACTAAACCCTAACCCCAAATACAAAACCCTAACCCTTAAATATTAAACTCTAACCCCCCAAAAATATTAAATCCTGAACACTAAAAAGTATAATTTTCGTGTAGTGCCATTTTTATTGAAGACAAAAAAAATACAAAATTACAAAAATTAAACAAAAAAATTAAAAGAAATTAAAAGTAAAATAAAAACTAAACCCTAACCCCTAAATACTAAACCCTAACCCTTAAATATTAAACTCTAACCCCCAAAATACT
>JAYJMF010000034.1:2019099-2032894 GCA_036873715.1 Salvia sclarea | reverse complement strand
AACTTCAATGTGTATTATTTAGTTTTAAATTTTATCTTTTTCATTTGAAATGCATATTATGCTTTATTCGTATTTATGTTACATTATTATTTTTGTTGTTATTGATCTAGTTTAAAATTCATTGTGACAATTTATTTGGGATTTTCTTTAACTTTTGTTAATCTTAGTTTAAATAGGATTTATAAGTAGGGCTTTTCATATTTTCTAATTTCAAGAAATAATGGATTTTATTTTTATTTGTAGATGATGGAACAGTTTTATAAAAAAATACGTAAAGATGGGTCGGGTGGCTCTTCTAATGCTTCCAATGTACCCGTTGATGATTTAGTGGAAAGAGCACCACGAGAACAAGTTGAATTGAATTTAGATGAAATTATTCGTGATCCGGGATTACGAAAACCAATTGAGGAGTTTGATATTTCAATTCGAGATCAAGTACGGAGAGAGTATTTTACCATGGGACCTTGCCAACTAGAAGGGCATACATATCCGAAAACAAAACATGGCAATCAATTAAGGAGTTTTCAAAGTGTTTGGTATCGAAAGTTCGTGTGGCTAGAGTATAGTGTTTCAAAAGATGCCGCCTTTTGTTTTTGGTGTTATCTTTTCAAACACCAGGATAGAGGGGGTCGATATGCGGCGGATGCATTCACAAAGACGGGCTTTACTAATTGGAAAAGGGCAACAGAAAAATTCGGAGAACATATTGGGGAAGTGAATAGCTGTCACAATAATGCTAAAATACAATTTGAAGCTTTCAAAGATCAAAGACACAGTGTGGCATATATGTTTAGATCAAGAGCTAATGAGGTCGATGTTGCTTATCGCACTCGTCTGACAGCTTCGTTGGATGTGACTCGTTTTCTATTGAAGCAAGGATTGCCTTTTCGTGGACACGATGAGTCAACTAGTTCTTCAAATCGAGGTAATTTTCTTGAATTGCTTCAATGGTATGGTGATCATAACGATGTCGTGGCTAAGGTTTTGGGCTCCAATGCTCCTGCTAATTCTAAAATGACTAGCCCACAAGTTCAAAAAGAGTTAGCACGTGTTTGTGCTTCAGAGGTCTTACTTGCTATAACTAATGATATTGGAGATAAAGTGTTTACTATTTTGGTGGATGAGGCTCGAGATGTATCAATGAAAGAGCAAATGGGAGTGGTTTTGAGATATGTGAATGATGAAGGATGTGTAGTTGAACGATTTGTTGGAGTTGTGCATGTTGCTGATACTTGTTCACATTCTTTGAAAAAAGCAATTGATGGATTATTTGTGAATCTTGGTTTATCATTGTCAAAATTGAGGGGCCAAGGATATGATGGAGCTTCAAACATGCGGGTTGAGTTTAATGGGTTAAAAGCCTTGATATTGGAAGAAAATCCTTGTGTCATGTATGTTCATTGTTTTTCTCATCAACTTCAATTGATTATTGTTGATGTTGCTAAGAGTATCATGGCTGTGAAAGATTTTTTTAGCTATGTCTCCATGATAGTGAATACGACTGGTGCATCTTGCAAAAGAAGAGATCAACTTAGAGAGTTAGAACATGAAAGATTAGTGCAAGAACTCAATGATGGGGAAAAGCTAAGTGGAAGAGGCCAAAATCAGGAAACTAGTTTGGCGAGACCTGGAGATACTCGATGGGGCTCACATTACTTTACATTACTTCGTTTGTGCTCTATGTGGCCTTCAGTTGAAAAAGTGTTGGAAAATGTGCGTGATGACACCACTTCTTCAGATATTAGAAGTACTGCAAGAGGTTTGCTTGGAAAGATGAACAATTATGAGTTTGTGTTTGTGATGCACTTGATGAAGCATTTATTAGGAATCACAAATGAGTTGTCTTTTGCTTTACAAAGAAAGGATCAAAATATTGTTGAGGCTATGTCATTGATTGATAATGTGAAATTTCAATTACATGACTTGAGAATGACTGGATGGGATACAATTTTTGATGAAACAAATAGATTTTGTGAGGCGAACTCTATTCCTTTAGTTCATATGGAAGACACCATAGGACGACCTGATTATAAGAGGCAGAGCATCACCAATGATCATTATTACCGTGTCGAGATTTTTAATGAGGTATTATTTTAATTTCTAATTTTATGTTCATCTTTTTTTTAATCTTAATTTTTATTGATTTCTCATTAATGTTATCATGATTGCAATGTTAGGTTGTTGATTTAACTATACAAGAGTTGAATAATCGTTTTTCGGAAGCGACCATTGATCTACTCAAATGCATGGCGTGTCTTGATCCGAAAAATTCTTTCTCCCAATTCGACATAAGCCAACTCATGCATTTTAGTACTTTGTATCCCAATGACTTTTTGATAGGTGATTATTTATATATTCCATAATAACTCCATAACTTCCTTGCTAATGAGAAATTTTCTACAGGTGATCATCTATTTCTTCCACAACAACTCCGTAATTTCATTGCATTTATGCGGCGTGATTCTCGTTTTTCTTCAATCAACAATTTGGGAGTTCTTGCTCAGGAAATGGTCAAGAGTGGTAATCACTTAGTTTTTCAATTAGTTTATAAAATGATTGAGTTGACATTGGTTTTACCCGTAGCCACTGCTTCCGTTGAGAGAGCATTTTCTGCAATGAAGATCGTCAAGGGTGATTTGAGGAATCGTATGCAAGATGAGTGGATGAATTCTAGTTTGGTTGTGTACATTGAGAAGGATATCTTCTCAACTATTGATAACGAGAAAATCTTGCAACATTTTCAGTCGATGCGTGAACGTCGAAATCATTTGTCGTTGCTCGATGAAACAGACACAACTAGCTCACCAAGTATCTATTCTTAAGTCATTTGTAACGGTATTCAAATATTCTTAATGTATGACATATTCAAGCTTTTCTTTTAGTATAATTATAATTGTTAATTTTTTTGTCTCAACTCACACACCCACAAATATAAAAGTGCAATTTAATATAAAAATTCAAGATTTTAATATTTTTTTTATAGATAAAAAATATAAGAAAAAATTGTTATATATACAATAGCAAAACCTAAATCTCTTAGGATTAATATTCGGCCAGAAAACGTCGGCCCAAAAAATTCGGCTCGGGGCTACCGCCCCCGAACCCCCGTCTAATTCAGCCCCCCCTATTGAAAATTCCTAGCTCCGCCACTGAACATGTTTATAATTATTCGAAAGAATAAAAATATCAAAAAGATTATTTCCCCTGTTTAAAGGACAAGGAGCACTACAAAATCCAAAATATCCAACAATTCTACAATTCAGTCACTTTTCACAACTATTTTCATTATTTTTTATTATTAGTAGTATACTTTTTTGAAAAGAAAGTCACTAGTATTATCAAAAAGCTCAGAGCTTTTTTCGAATAATTAAAATAAATAAACATAATAAGGGAAAAATGAATAACCGTACATGTCATAATCCTAAATCCAATCATTATTCTCCATTTCTGCGCCTTCCGCAAAGTTGACAAAAGCTGACTGGATTTCACTGCAAAAACAATTCCTGCCATTTGATACTCCATCAAATTGCACATTATTTCTCCATACAGCATAGAATCCAACCTATTTTCTGTTTGGTAATCCACTGTGCTTTTGCTTTCAGTATTTATTGTTACTATTCGTATCATTATTGTTATTATTATTTGGCAAGCTCAATTAGAAAAAGAACTGAATATGCCATATTTCTAATTCAAGAAGTAGTATTGTTTAATAAAAACAATAACTTTATGTGGCCCACTGAGAAAAATCAGAACTTTTCTGTTACATTATTAGTTCAATTGGTTAAATGCAACTTATTTTCCCCATTTTCTTGATTCTCTGCCTAATGTATTAGTAGCTTTCATGAATGGATAAGCATCAACAAGTGTTATAGAGCTTCTAAGTATTCCGTATTAGTGGTATTACATTACATGTCTGCGCAATACGCACATTATTCTCTTATATTAATTGGTTTTATTGATGATCGATGTTTATTATTATTGCTGAATAAATTGTTTGGCCTATCGAAAGAAGGGAGTGAAAAAGAGATTGAAGTAAGCTTGCTTGCAGCATATCTAAGATGGCTGGAAATGAAGGAGCAGCTTTAGATTCTAATGTGAGATCAGGGAAGATGGTTTTCGACCCGATTCTTGAGCAAGGAGTGTTCCGGTTTGATTGTTCAGCAGATGATAGGAATGCTGCATTTCCAAGCATTTCCTTTGAAAATCCTGTAGTTAGAGATACACCTATCTTGAATGTCCACAAAATTCCAACCTATATTCCCACTTTTGAATGTGTAAATGGACAGCAAGTAGTTAATGTAGAGGTAATGTTCTTAATCATCATTCATTAGCATCATATCTTTCTTTACTATATGTCTTTGGGATGTAGAATTGTTATATTGAAGGGATTGAATGGTGGTGTTATTTAGTTTCCTCCAGGTACCTCTTTCTATGGAACCGGAGAAGTTAGTGGGCAGCTTGAACGAACGGGGAAGAGGGTAAGCCCGCTGATTCAGCCTTTTAATCTGAAAACAAGGCAAATGTACGGTGCATCCACCCCCTTTTAGGGTTCACCAATCTCTGATTACAGTTTATTAATCTTGAATCAGGGTTCAAATCACATTTAGAAATTAATTAGGGCGGATGCACCGGAATGTGCCTCATATATAATGTTCTGACACGAAGAAGAAAATCTCACCTATATTAGTTAATGTGATGTGGAATAGATTTTTACATGGAATACTGATGCTTGGGGATATGGTGCTGGAACGACTTCCTTGTATCAATCCCACCCCTGGGTTCTAGTGGTGCTTCCGGATGGAGAGGCTCTTGGAGTTCTTGCAGATACAACAAGACGTTGTGAGGTAATTGCTATCTCTTAGTTATCTTCTGAGATCAGTTTTCTGAGGAATTGGATATTGCAGTGACCGGTTATTGTTTGAGCAGATTGATTTGGGGAAGGGATTGAATGTGAAGTTTGTTTCTTTGGCATCCTATCCTGTCATCACTTATGGTCCATTTGCTTCGCCGACTGATGTTCTTGTGTCTTTCTCAAGAGCAGTTGGTAAGTTAACTGTTTATTTTAGTTTCAATGTTATAATGAGGATTATGTATGTTTGAGTTGAGGAATGTGAAAAATATGATATCATTTGGTGAATGAGATACAAAAAGAAAATAGTTTCTGAACAGAAGTAGTATTCAATTTTGCCAATCACCATTTCTAGCCTTCTAGGTTATGATTTGTGTAATTTATTTTTAAATAATGAGGTTGCTCACATTAGCTAATTCTGAATTTCTAAGCAACTTTGATTTGCTATTGTGTGATTTATATTTAGTCATAATTTCTCAAAATCTTGTATTAGCACATCTTCCCAGTCTTCACCTTCTCTTGGCTAGTGCAATTTGATAGTTTCTAATTTAAGGTTATTTCTTCAGGGACCATTTTTATGCCCCCTAAGTGGGCCTTGGGCTATCACCAGTGCCGTTGGAGTTATGACTCTGATGCACGAGTTCGTGAGGTAACTCTTTGTTTTGTTATTGATGCCATGCTTGCTCATCTCTCTTAATCCATGTGCTAGCATGCCTCCAAGAATATTCATCTTTCTTCTTTGAGTTCTCAGGCTTTGAAATTGATGTAATAGTGCAAATACATGTGGAATTGAATTCCCTATTTGAAGATAAGTGTCATTCAACCTTCAACTTTAGCCTTCTCTTTATTCTGATTGCAGATTGCAAGGACATTCCGGGAAAAAGGTATTCCTTGTGATGTCATATGGATGGACATAGATTACATGGATGGTTTTCGTTGTTTCACGTTCAACAAGGTACATATCTCTCATCTGAAGCACCAGATGCTCTTTGCTTAAGATTGCTTCTAACTGCATGTTCTTCAAGCTGGAACAAAGGAAAGAAATAGGCTTGTTTACTTTTTTATCATTGCTCATCAAGTGTGATTTTGCCTAACCATCTTGCATGATGACTTATTCCAGAAACGAATGGTTAAACAGACTTCGGCTTGTGCAGGAGCGATTCCCAGATCCAAAAGCTTTGGCAGATTATCTTCATGAAAATGGTATCAAAGCCATCTGGATGCTTGACCCGGGGATCAAAGAGGAAAAGGGATATTTTGTCTTTGACAGTGGTTCAGAGAGGGATATCTGGATTCAAACTGCAGATGGCAAACCTTATGCTGGTATATATTGCTTTATCTATATGCCCATTAAGAGACACTCATGTGTTTTGAAGCATTACTCTAAAGATTAATCTTTGATTTCTTTAGGAGAGGTATGGCCTGGGCCTTGTGTTTTTCCTGATTATACACAGTCAAGAGCTCGTTCATGGTGGGCTGAACTAGTCAAAGACTTCAGTTCTAGCGGTGTGGATGGTATATGGAATGATATGAATGAACCCGCTGTCTTCAAGGTAAGGTTCGAATATGTGTTTTCTGGCACCAAAAACCTTTTTCTGTTTGTTGGTAACATAATTCCTTGTAACAGACTGTAACAAAGACGATGCCCGAGAGCAATATTCACAGAGGAGATGCAGAACTCGGAGGATGTCAGAACCATTCCTACTATCACAATGTACTAATATCTCCATCAACTTTTTCCTTATAATTAGAATTGCATTTTCCATAGGCTTAGAAATCCAAGATGATTAGATGTCTGCTGTGGGAGTTCTGATCAGATGCTTATATCAGGTTTATGGCATGCTAATGGCAAAATCAACATACCAAGGCATGATGCTAGCAAATGAAAAAAAGCGCCCTTTTGTTCTTACTCGAGCAGGCTTCGTTGGTAGCCAAAGATACGCTGCAACATGGACAGGCGATAACCTTTCTACTTGGGAGCACCTTCATATGAGTATCCCCATGGTTCTTCAACTGGTTAGTGGACAGCTATCATGATAATATTCCTATTACCTCACTCAAATCTGCCCACTTATGTCTGCAATAACATTTTTTCTTGGTATGAAACTTGTAGCTGATTAAAAACAACACTACATGTATATGCATTTAGGTTTTTGAATATACAAATTTATAATATCAGCTGTAATTAATATGTGATTATACCCAGGGATTGAGTGGTCAGCCACTCTCAGGGCCAGACATTGGTGGATATGCCGGTAATGCAACGCCTAAGCTGTTTGGAAGATGGATGGGCATCGGCGCCATGTTTCCTTTTTGTCGTGGGCATTCTGAAACGGGCACGAAAGATCACGAACCCTGGTCTTTTGGACAAGAGGTTTGTCTCATTGGTTTACAGAATCTACTGTGGTTTCTTCTTTGAAGAGACTGATATTTTTTACATAAAAGAATATATATTTTCTAATTGCTCTTTTGGCATCCTTTTTCACCATCTCTGACAGTGTGAAGAAGTTTGCCGGCTTGCATTGCAAAGGCGCTACCGGATTTTACCCCTTCTATATACTTTATTTTATTTTTCTCATACCACAGGGATTCCTGTTGCAACTCCAACCTTTTTTGCTGGTATATTGGATATATCTAACTCTTTGGAACCGGAAAACACATTCTTTTCTGCTTTGTTGTTTACAAAATTTCATATTTCTGGTGCAGATCCTAAAAATTTGGAGTTACGATCACAAGAAAATTCATTCATGCTGGGACCTCTTCTCATATATGCAAGGTCTGTCATCTTTTAAATAGAGATACAACTCTAAAACGACTCTATATTAAGTAACGCGAGCATGCCAAGTTCTAGTTGTCATAGAAAGATAATGCATTTAAGTTACTTGGAAATGGAATTATAAATATTCGATTTTCTCCATGTTGCAGCACTGGAAAGGATGAGGAGTTGTATGAGGTGAAACACAAGTTGCCTACAGGCATCTGGCACAGTTTTGACTTTCAAGATTCTCATCCAGTAATAATTTCTTCCATATTTTGATGCAGCTTCTATCCATTTCCTTAAACTCTAGATCTGTTGGGAAATTTAGCTGTTCAATAATTCTCTAATCTTGGTGCGCCTAGGATTTACCAGTTTTGTACCTAAAAGGTGGATCAATCATTCCTGTGGCTCCGCCTTATCTGCATGTCGATGGAGGCAGTCCCACAGATGATTTGTCACTGCTTGTGGCTTTAGATGAACACGGTAATCTCTCTTCCTAATTATGCTTTACTTGGCAAACTGTGTAGCTTGATGTACTTGGACTCTAAACAGAGATTGGTAGTTTGTACGCATTTGATCTTTGAAATGCAGGTAAGGCTGAAGGCGCTCTATATGAAGATGATGGCGATGGATATGAATTCAGCAAAGGAGGCTATCTACTGACAACATATGTTGCTGAATGGCTGTCGTCTGTGGTTACTGTGAAGGTCCTCAAATCAGAAGGATCTTGGGCGAGACCAAACCGCCGCTTGCATGTGCAACTGCTGCTTGGAAAATGTGCTATGGTATGTTCTCGCCTCGTTGAGTTCTAAACTACTTGAGTGATGCTTCATTGTTCTGTTATATTTGGCAATGCAGATTGATGCATGGGGTACTGATGGAGAAGTCCTACAAATTCAAATGCCTCCCAAAGGGGAATTGTCAGATTTGGTGTTGGCTGGTGAAAAGCAATTGAAGATTCGTATAGGTGCCTTCAATGTCTCAGTTGATTCACATTGTTTCTGTCACAATGTCCAATTGATCTAAGGCATCAGGCAGTTGAATACTATTGCATTTTTGAACTAATGTTGATCCCCTTGCTATGAGGCTTAGGCAAAAATAATGATGCAGATCTCATTAAAATAATCATCATTTTCTTGGGTCGAAACCTAAAGTCTCACGTTGTTTGCAGAAAATGCACAGCGTATTCCAGATTTAGAAGTATCGGGACTGAAGGGAACGGAACTATCATATGCACCTATTGAAATGAAAAGTGGGGATTGGGTTCTTAAGGTTGTACCATGGGTTGGTGGGAGAATTCTTTCTATGGATCACATTCCCTCAGGTAATGTGTTTCAAGTAGAACTTATTTCCTCTATATTTCTAACAGATTGTGTGTTTAAAAAACTTGGGTTATTTATCTAATTCAAGTTCCATTTCATGTTTGGGATATATATGTATTTCATTGGTTCTAGAAAGTCACCAAAATCATTGCCTCTTGGTTTTCATTGAGATTGAAGAAGCCTTCACTACCATAATGAGCTATTCCATTGAGATTGTAATCTTCTTAAAAAGTAATTTTATTCGGGCGTTTTGACAGGGACTCAGTGGCTGCATAGTCGGATTGATGTTGATGGCTACGAAGAGTATAGTGGTGTGGAGTACCGATCTGCTGGATGTTCAGAGGAGTATTCTGTCATTGAGTAAGCAAAGCAATCAGATGATGTGATAAATTCAATTTAGACATCTTAGTAATACTTAGTAGTATAATTATTGGTTTTAAGATTTGATAGTTGACATATGCTGTGTATTGTTGCACTCCTCAGACGGGATCTGGAGCAGGCCGGAGAAGTGGAAGCACTGAAATTAGAGGGTGATATCGGAGGTGGACTAGTTCTTGCTCGACAGATATCTATCCCAAAAGAAAACCAGAAAGTCTTCAGAATCGATTCTGCCATTGTAGCTCGCAATGTTGGTGCTGGTTCCGGAGGATTCTCAAGGTTTACCATCATTAATACATATGATCTAATAACAAAACTTCCCATTTAGAAATACATCTGATCCTAATTGTGACAGGCTGGTTTGCTTGCGAGTGCACCCTACTTTCAACTTGTTACACCCTACCGAATCATATGTGTCATTCACTGCCGTTGATGGGTCCAAGCACGAGGTTTGGCCTGAATCGGGCGATCAGTTTTTCAAAGGGGATGCCCTCCCCAATGGTAAAGATTTTTAGATACCTTGCTTGGTTCATATAAATACATGAAGAGCTTAAGCTACTTTAAAAAGTGTTTTTGATGTGGCGCGTGGTTTTGTTAGGCGAATGGATGCTCGTGGATAAAGGTCTCGGCTTGGCATTGGTGGACAGATTCAGTATCCATGAGGTGCAGAAATGCCTCGTCCACTGGGGAACGGGGACTGTGAATTTGGAGCTCTGGTCCGAGGAGAGGCCCGTCTCTAAGGAGACTCCGCTTCAGATATCTCACGAGTATCAAGTAAGAGGAGAGCCGTAAACTGCTCACATCCATGAGATGAGCAAACTGCATGATGCATTGTATGTATGTTCTCTTTTATTGCTGCTGCTGTCCTTCTTCTTCTTGTTCTTACCAGTTAACCTCAAAATTCATTTGCTTATAAATGTTCATCAAGTTAAGACTTTCTTTCAATAATTACATCAAGTATTCTTTCAAAAGAATCCCAAAATGATATGAAATCTTATGCTAAGTAAAGAAAATTGCGTGAACGGATAGAAGATTATATATTCTGACTATTGTCGTTTTGTGCTTGTTATTCTTTCTTTTTTAAGTTAAGAAACTGTGCTCCTTAACTTTGTTGATTCATAATTCCGATTCTACTACTCGGATATAGTATCAGTTTTGGTAGTCAAATTCCCAATTGCAGTTAGTTTGTCTCAATCATTTAAAATTTGTTCATTCATAATTTTGTAGACATTTGAATGAGAAATTTTTTTGGTATAATCCTTTGCTTTGGTTTTTTGCTTTCTGCCTTTTACTACAGACAATAGGCGGAATTAAGGTTGGTAGCACTAAACTTGTTTGTTTGTGTGGTTACTTATCCACATATTAATGCAACAGTTAACAAGTGTTTATTTTCTGGTCCCTCTATCTGGCTCACTTGACTTCCTAAACATCCATCTATCTATATATATAAACTCCCCACTTGAAGTCTCCAATCACAGCATCAAATTCAAGAATAAACCTACTGTTTCTCTCTCTCTCTTGATCCATCATGAACTCCGACGACATTAAGCAGCCTTTCGAGATGTCGAAAGGGCCATCTCCCATCCTACCTCTCCTTCTCGTGGTGGGGCTAGGCCTCCTCCTCCGCGGCAGCGCCTCCTCCATCAGCCTCGACCTCCCCTTGGTCTCCGGTGGGGAGAATGCCGTCTTCACGTGCTTCGTCTTCATCCCCATCCTTGTCCTCCTTGCTGTCTACTCCACGGCCCACACAATCGTGCTCCCCCTGGCCCTAATCCTCATAACTTACACGGTGAGCACCATGCTCCTCGGCCCCCTCATGCTCATCCTCATCATCTACCTAGCCGGGGCCTATGTGACCTCGGTCAAGTGCGACGGGGAGGAGCTCGGGTGGGGCTGCATCCTTGTGCTCGGCTTCTTCCTGCTGCATTGGGTGCTCTCGCAAGAGAGCCGCCAGTCGGGGGCGCTCGTGCTCACCATTATGATCTTCCTCTGCTACCATTGCTTCCCTTAGGTATAGGGGGCTATTCTATTTTACGATTTCGGCTGTAGAACTATTAAAGAAGTTCTTGGGGGCTTAAGCCCCCCCCCCAGTCTTACTAGCTACGCTCTTTAAAGATGTTGTGTTACTAGTGTTGTGTTTGTACATAATCCTTGCAGAATTACTGCAGTTGAATGCTGAGTGGTATTCATTTTCGTGAAACAGATGTGTGACATTTTCAATAATTTTTTTTTTTTCCCCAATGATGTATGATCTTTTGTTTCTTGCCTTGGTTTTCTTTAGTGTTTCTACATTAATTGTTTCTTTTGCTTTCTTGACACATGAAGATTGTGAAATGGCGAGAAAACAGGTTTGGACTTTGAGATTTGTTGAAATTCTATGTCATGATGGAGGCGTTGATCTTAATTTTAGGAAGCATGTAATTGGTTGCATTTTTGTTTGCTTTTAAATTAGTCTACTAAACTTGAAGTATAATTCCAAATTTCCAAAATTTCTAAGGCATCAAACCGTGAGAAATCAGTATCTAGATTCTAAACTAAAATTTTCATTCTCCTGGATCATTTTCATCATTAGAGTTAAATCATAAAATGATAGTAGAATATAAAAGGGAGAATGAATATCTAAACTAAAATTTGCATTCTCATATCAATGAGGTAAACGAGGTTACCGTCTTAGGCTCATGGAATAAATTAAGGCCTCAACTATTTCCAAATGTTGTTTTCTTATTATATTAACCTTTTTACGTCAACCATTTGCATATATTTTCGTAACTAGCTCTGCTGATCATTGCGATTGTTATTAGTTTATTCTAACATCGTCACTGCATAATTTTTATTTCTTTTTTCGAATTCCTAAGTGGTGATGGACCAAAAATATTTGAGGACCAAATTTTTTATACAACACTAATTTAATAGGAAAAATAGGCTAATAAATACATTTAATTCATATGCGTGTAAGTGACGGCCTAATTAAGTTTTGTATACACTATCTAATGAAAAAATAACCTTCTAAGTGATGGATGATGGGCCTAATCTTGTTATACAACATTTAGTAGGAAAAATAGCTTATGATGTTGACCTACTTGATTTATTTGAATAATTAAAACAAGGGTAATTATTCCATTCTCATACCAAAAAGTAGTTATGCTAAAAGATTTGAAAGAAAATTCATAAGGATACCAAATTGTTATAAGATAGTTTATTATTTTTGGGCAAAGGTGTAACAAAAATCCGAAAGTTTTAACAAAATTAAATATACTTTTAACGTTATGTTTTGGCCGTTGAAATCCCTAATGTTCTAAAATTTAAGCAAAATGCCTCTTTCACTTGAGCAGTTTAACACTATTAAGTAAAATCCATTTTTATTTTATTTTATTTTATTTCCATTATGAAAAGGAAATCTGCTCCAAATTACAACGGTAATTTTGCCCCTTTCCTATTTAAGTTTAAAAAAATAAAATTGAGAGCTATCAATTTGTTGTATTGATAAATGTAATTTTATCATGAGTCTCTCTTCTCCTCTATCACAGATTGGCAATCCTTCGACACTAATCCTAACTTTTACCAACAACACAATGGTCGTATAAGATCATAGAATCTCCCAAAAAAAATAAAAAATGTAAATTCAGAAAAACATTAATGGTGTCAAATAATCCATCTGTGAAATAAGCATCTTGTTTGATTTTTAAAATGTTAGGAACTTATTAGGAACTTATTCGGTAGAAACATAATGTTAAGGGTATTGAATTTCTCCAAAACGTTAAGGAGTGTTTTTACAGCTTCGCCCTTGTATATTTTATAAAAGCTTTAAATATCGAGATAGATCCTATAATTACTAAATCAAACAATAAATATTGGGACTTTAAACTATAATAAATGCGTACACTATCTATAAAATAAGTTAACTTCCCTTACCAAATATTTTTTCTAAAAAAGTTTTTTAAAATTAGAATTAAAAAAACATAGTCAAGGTCTATTATATCACAAAATACATCGTATTGAGTAGTTTTGCCTTCGAGGAAACAAAATTTTGTAATCCATTCGTCTGTTAGAAAGATGTATCCTTAATTTGGACATATGTTTTAATAAAGGAGTTGATTGTATTGTGTGTGTAATAAAAGTTCTATTTCATTATGTAGTTTTAAACTGAATAATTGGGTCATGGTGGAACCAAACAATGACAAATGAGAAAGTATAAGGTTGAATGGAAGATTAAGGGGGTGTTTGGCTAAGTTTATTTTAAAGAATTCATAAGCTTTTTAAAGAGCTTATAAGATGCAATGTCTTAAGAGCTTATAAGTTATTAAAGTGTTTGAATAATTAATTTGTAAGCTAGATTAATAATTGTGAATTTAGAGAGAAAAAAATTAAGTAGAAATAAAATGGAAAAGGTAAATGATAAAAATAATAAATCATACTCCCTCCGTCCACCAAGAGTATACCACTTTGGTGGACGACACGGGTTTTAAGGAAAAATGTGTTGTTTAATGT
>JAYJMF010000034.1:2007837-2018999 GCA_036873715.1 Salvia sclarea | reverse complement strand
TCACAGTTTCTCAGCCGTTTTAAAACTGAACTCTCTGTCTTGTGTTTTATTTATTAAAAATCATCCACTGGTGTATTCCCCCCCCCCCATACACCAGTTCAGTCACCCTCCGGGACCCAACATTACAATTTATATATGTAAATTGAGTCGTATTTTTGCAGCTGCCAGTCGGCGAAGAAACCGAAATTAGTCAGAAGTTTATGGCCGCCGCATGTGTGAATTGTGATTGCACAAAGCTACCGATGAGCATGGGATCGTGAGACTTTAATTGAACAACATAGATGATAAACTGTGAAATTTTAGTTTCACTTATTATTAATCATAAAATTGTATAGATGAGTGCAATATTAGGTGTTTGTTAAGAGAAGAGAAAACGATCTTCATAAATTGATTTGTTGGGCCGTAAAATGGATTTCAAGAGTCGAGTGGTTGGTGGAAAGAATATTAAAGACACAAAAGAAAAATATATTGAATTTTCGAGAGAGAGAAATTATGATATCCATGCTTTGGCAGTAAATTTCCTTTGTGGTGGAACTTGAAAGATATAACTTAGCTGATTAAGTTAATTTACATATATGTTTTTTAGAAAAAAAAGTTAATTTACGTATATATAGTAATTAAATTATAATTAGATCAAAATTACGTAATTTTGATTGTGGGACACGGAATGAGACATAATTTGTGGGACACTGAATCTCAACCACATTTTGCCGACTCTAAAATCAGAAAGTTCTATATTCTTCGTGTAGCTGTAAAAAATTGTAACAAGTTTTACAACACCCACGCTTTTATGTTTATAGACTTAAATCTACCCTCACTATTAATATTGTTATGTTATTAAGTGCAAATATAATTTAAAGGGAAAATTTTGTTTTTGTCCCATCGTTTTAGCGTTTTTTCATAAATGTCCCAGCCTACAGGTAATTACAAAAAAGTACCCATCGTTTATGAAACACAACATTTATGTCCCGAAAAAAAATTTCGGCGTCGGGATTCTGATTAGTATTGTCGGATTATTGGCGTGGTATGCCACGTGTTTCGTCGTATGTTATGTGGAATAAAAAATAATTAATATAAAAAATAAAAGGCAAAGAATAGTCGACGCTGCTATCTTTCGCAGCAGCTCGGAAGCCGACCGCTTGTGCACGTGGAGAGGATTCTGGTCATGGCCAACGCCTCCCCCATGGACAAGATGCTGATGGTGTGGTGCCTTAGGTAGAAACGCCGTCGCGTGGTGGCGGCTATGGCCGCCGGCGTCAGGGATTCCCCATGCTCAGATCACCGCCAATTAATCTCTGCAAATTCTCCTACTCCCCGTTGCTACAATCCCCATTTTGGCCCCCAATCTGCTGGTAAAAGTGGCTGAAAGCTTGCATATTAAGGCAACTAATCTTGCCCTCTTGTGAAAGCCCAAGCTCCAGCCTCAGACATAGGGAACTTAAACCTGAGCTTCACGCCGCGATTCACGCTATGAACATTCGGATTCTGGAATCCGTAGAATTGAAATCCTTGCGTTCATCATCGAGATGGAACTTAACCCTAATTCTCATCCCGCTCTCCACCAATTGTGAATACCGACCGGTGGATATAGATCCAAAGGGCACCGCGCCCCCAAGCGCTGATGCCGGAATGGTCCGGTACCAGTGACAATGATGATGGAGGGCTCGGCCTCCTGTAGCAGCCACTTGATGGTCTCGTTGTCGATCTTGTGGCTGAGCTCCCTTGTGAGCTGGAATATTGGGCGGCGCAAACGGCAGGAATCCTGATCAGGCAGCTGCTGCCCTCTCGACTTTCTTTAGGCGGTCCTTGTTGGAGGTCCGCTTGGGGGCAAAATTGGGGCAATCCGGCACATGTGGCATAACACGTCAGTAATTCGGCAATCCTAGTCAGAATTCCGACACCAATTTTTTTTTTTGGGACATAAATGTTGCGTTTCGTAAACGATGAATACTTTTTTGTAATTACCTATAGGCTGAGACATTTTTGAAAAAACGCTAAAATAATGGGACAAAAAACGTATTATTCCCTAATTTAAATTAAATATGTGTAAGCATAAATGTTTTTCTTAATGGGATATACTACATATATGGCAGTTGCCTTTTATTTCTTTAAAGATAAATAGATTATACGAATTAGAAAGCACTGTAATTCTTGAAAAAACGTTAGAACATTATTTTCAATATAGCGTATATACGCCCAATTGAAGCCGTGAATAGAGTGTGAAACCGCCACGTTCCAACTCAACATGACTACGTGAAGCGTGTTGCGCTCCCTAATTGGCTCGGCGCAGCTACACGAGGAGCAGATAATAGTTGCCTTCCTTCCTGCCTACGCACAACAAATCTATTTCATCTTTTGGCGCCCATTCTCCCCTTTCCAGTTTGTCGCTTAGGGTTTTAAAATCTGTCCACCTTCCCCACTCTCCCTCCAAATCCACCATCAAAATTTCCCAAACACCAAACCCTAAATCACCTCACCATGGCTGCGTTCCAATTGACGGAAGGCGCAATAGCTTTCTTGTCGAGCCCAGGCTCCGATGCCGACAAGGCCAACTTCAAGCCGGTGTTGCAGGTCGCCGATATACGCCTCG
This sequence comes from Salvia sclarea, assembly GCA_036873715.1. Taxonomy (NCBI): domain Eukaryota; kingdom Viridiplantae; phylum Streptophyta; class Magnoliopsida; order Lamiales; family Lamiaceae; genus Salvia; species Salvia sclarea. The sequence continues at coordinate 2,016,409 of JAYJMF010000034.1, read as the reverse complement.
TCAATACTCAGAATCTGAGCGCCGAGCGATACCGGGTACTGCTCTCCGACGGTGAGTTCACTCAGCAAGGAATGCTCGCCACCCAGCGCAATGAATTGGTGAAATCTGAAATGCTGCAGAAAGGCTCCGTCGTCAAATTGAATCAGTTCGTCTGTAACGTTGTCCAGAATCGCAAGTGAGTATTCTTCGATTTACGCTGTGTTCTTTTATTATTTTTTATTGAAATTGAAGATTGCGGTTGCTTTGAAGAGATTCAAGTTATGCTTTTATTCCTGGCTATATTGGTTCTATATGTGTTGCCTGAGGACTGGGATTCTGTTTTATTTATCGAGGAAATGTTAGATCTGATTATGAAGATCGAATTTTTGATGATATAAAATATTATAATCGTTTGTTCGTTTCTTTTTTTGCTTCTGAAATGAAGTAATTGCGCTTTCTTTTAGTGTATTTGTGAAGAGATTGATGAGTTCTAATTATCATGGAGCAATTTCATTTGAATACACAATAATTCCTAATTTATGCCTCATTATCAGTTAGTAGTCGATTGGTTCAAGACCTGCCTCATTCCAGTTCTTTTGCTTCAGATAGCGATGCTGTTTCAGATTTTTAGACTAACTTCTAATGCTGTTCTACATTTGCCAAACCAAATGAATACTGGGTCTATTAGTCCTCATCCATCATTCCATCTATACGTACAAAATCAGAAATTTACATATTTATTAATTAATTAATTAATTTATGTTTGGTGTGTTTTGGTAGGTTTAGTATCCACATAATGTCATTATACACCATCTTTCTTGTACAGTCGTAGTCTATGTTACAGATCCTTAACCATGTTATGGACTTTGACCAGGATTATCATCATCATTGATTTAGAAGTGATAGCTGCACAATGTGATACTATTGGTCTGCCGAAGCAGTATCCTGTCAAGGCTGATGGGACTTCCCCTACTGTAGCCAAACCATCTGTACCAAATCACCCGATGCATCAGCCAATGAATCAACCTGCTTACCCTGCCGAGTCATCGTTTAGTGTTTCCTCTCCAAGGCCCACTATGGGTACAGGTCCTGCTGGAGCGCAATTTCAACCATCAGGGGAAAATTACAGTGCAGGGGCAAATTCTCATGCTAGTTCTTTTTCTGGCAATAACTCGGGATTGTATAACCCTTCAAATGCTTCTCCAATATATCCCAAACCTGAAGTTGGTTCAGGCTTTCCTCGGGCTCATCTGAACAGTTATGCCCGCCCGCCTAATCCCTCGTATCAGCACCCATCTCCAGTCTTTGCAAATAGAGGGCCAATAGCCAAAAATGAAGCTCCTCCAAGAATAATTCCAATTGCAGCATTGAATCCATATCAAGGCAGGTGGACAATTAAAGCCAGAGTGACATCAAAGACTGAACTCAGAACGTATAATAATCCTCGAGGTGATGGAAAAGTTTTCTCATTTGATCTTCTTGATTCTGATGCTGGAGAAATAAGGGTAACATGCTTCAATGCAGTTGCTGATCAATTTTACCATCAAATTGAGCCTGGTAGGGTCTATATGATCTCTAGAGGGACACTGAAACCTGCCCAGAAAGCTTATAATCACCTACGCAATGATCATGAGATAATGCTGGACAACACATCAACTGTGCAGCCTTGTTATGAGGATGATAAGTCCATCCCACAGCAGCATTTCCATTTCCGTCCCATAAGTGATATTGAAGGTCTGGACAACAACAGTGTTTTAGATTTGATTGCTATTGTTTCTTCAATCAATCCACCCAGCTCAATAATGAGGAAAAATGGTACTGAGACTCAGAAAAGAAGTCTTCAATTGAAGGACATGTCTGGGAGAAGTGTTGAGCTGACTTTGTGGGGAAACTTCTGCAATTCTGAAGGACAAACGCTACAAACCATGTGTGATTCTGGCCTCTTTCCTGTTTTGGCAGTGAAATCTGGTAGGGTTAATGATTTCAATGGGAAATCTGTGGGAACCATATCCAGTAGTAAGCTGTTTATAGAGCCTGATTTTCCCGAGGTTCAGAAACTTAAAGCTTGGTTCAACAGCAACGGAAAGAGCACACCTGCTATATCTCTTTCAAGGGAAGGAGGAACAACCCGCACGGATGTACGCAAAACCATATCTCAGATCAAAGATGAAAAGTTAGGGACCTCGGAGAAGCCAGATTGGATCACAGTCTCTGCCTGTCCAATATTCATAAAAGTGGATAATTTTTGTTATACTGCATGCCCGGTCATGATTGGAGATCGACAGTGCAACAAAAAGGTTACTAATAATGGGGATGGAAAATGGCGTTGTGAGAGATGTGACCAGTCAGTTGATGAATGTGATTATAGGTATATCCTTCAGATGCAAATCCAGGATCACACTGGCTTAACATGGGTGACTGCATTTCAAGAGACTGGAGAGGAGATAATTGGTAGATCAGCCAAAGAGTTGTACTACATAAAGTATGAAGAACAAGATGAGGAGAAATTCTCTGAGCTTGTGCGTGATGTCCTTTTTAGACAATATATGTTCAAATTGAAAGTGAAGGAAGAGATTTTCAGCGATGAACAGCGGGTAAAGTCAACTGTAGTCAGAGCGGATAAGATTAACTTCCAAACAGAGACCAAGTATCTGCTGGATTTGGTAGCTAAATCAAAAGATGAAGACTTGGGTTCACTACCTCCTAAAAGTGAAGGTATGCCCTCATCTGGGCTGACTACTGGTGGAGTTGGTGGACGTGGAGAACAACCTGCAGCATCTGCTGTGAATTACAGTGGAGTTAGTAGCAACGTGGCTAGAGAGGTTGGTGCAACAAATATGAGTCAGTTTGGTAACCAGTATGGTGGCTCAAGATATCCTTCAACTGGCTCGACTGGAATGTATACGAGTTGTGGTAGCTGTGGCGGCTCTGGGCATAGCCCTGCAGATTGCCCTAGCCTCATGACTGGTGTTGGACAATCTTATGGAACTGGTCTTGGCAATAGGGCGGCACCTGGGGCTGGTGCTGGTGCTGGAGAGTGCTATAAATGCCATCAACCTGGGCACTTTGCGAGGGATTGTCCCGGTGTTAGCAATGCTCCTCCTGCTTATGGAACAAATTATGCTGGCGGTGCATCTGGCGAGTGCTTTAAATGCCATCAAACGGGGCACTTTGCGAGGGATTGTCCCGGTGTTGGCAATGTTCCTCCTGCTTATGGGACGAACAATGCTGGTAGTGCGTCTGGAGAGTGCTATAAATGCCATCAACCCGGGCACTTTGCGAGGGATTGTCCTGGTGTCGGTAATGCTCCTCCTGCTTATGGGTCGAATAATGCCAACCCTGGAAGATACGGGATGCCACCAAAGCAATACGTTGGCGGGTTTTGAGATTCTACTGGCTGATGCTTCTCTTGAACATATTGAAAATGAAAATTTTCTGTTTGTGCAAAAAGCAGGGCTGTCAGGTCATGTGTTTTGATTTTCTGAGATGATGTTTAATCTTCTAAAGCGTTCTGTATTTTGTCTAAGGATTTTGTTACTTATGAGTATGCTGCGTAGAGGGCTTTTGTAAATTAATTATTTTCTCTCTTTTATGAAATATATTAAACTAGATCTTTTTTTATCATAAGCTCTTTGTAGTAACTGTTGTCTAACCATCTACGCAGGAGGCTTTATTTTGAGTGAATGTGGATATATAAAAATAATCCAAGTTAATTTTAATTTAACGGATTGTTCATATTGAACTTACTTGATCACCTTAGCACATTATCTCTAAATACTCAATTGTATAGTTTATCAGTCCGTCATATTATGTCTGCCAGAACTAAGCGAAGGAATGTGTAACAATTTCTTAAGCTGATTTCGAATTTGAAATCACCTTTTATTTAAAAATATTTTGGTAAACTTTGCTGAAAAAAAAAAAAGAATATTTAGTAAACTGTTCAAACATGATCTTGTTTAAGAACAAGCACTTGACTCGAGCTTTCATAAAAAACAAAACGGTTTCTTCTGAATAATTATGCGAATTACTTGTTGGATTTGTTAGTTGTTACTAATCTTTTCAAATCCATAAATATTTTGGCTAACTAATAAACCACCATTACAATTGAGAAGGTAGAAGAAATTAACAAAGTTTCCAAGTAGCTATGTTCCAAGCCACAAACAGGAGAATCGTTTCCGGGCAAGGCAGACATAGACGCTTAAAGATCTGGCATTCCCATACCGGTTGTGGGATCATAAGTCTTCTCAAGAACCACATCCATCGGAGTGTCCTTGGGACCGGCTGTAAAAGAAGGTAAGAGATTCAGCATAAATTTTATTTCAAAAATAAACAAATAGCTCCATAAAAGGATTAGATAACTCTAGGCAGCTGTAGGCCTTGCATTATTGAACATAATTGCTCAGAGACCATCATGTTCTGCAATTCGATACAAAACTATTTACAAGTTGCACATTTTATGACCCTTTTTTCTTCAATCACGACCTCCATCAAACCAAAAACACACTGGCAAGGGATGGGTAACTCAGAACTCAACAGGGATTACAGCAACAGTCAAACACTAAAACTTCATAAAGAAAACTCAAGTCGCAATCGCCAAGTTAAATTCTATTGTCTTTTGCATAGATCAAAATTCTTTTAGAGTTTCAAGTGAAATATATTTTATAACCAAAGCATATGAAAAGTCCAGTATTAGCACCACGCATATCATGTAGAATATTTTATAGTATATAATTCAAAAATAGGAGGTCACTACTGGCCTCTAGTTTCCTTCACCAGAAGGTTAGGGCTGGTTAGGTCAGGATAAAGGAAAATCCACACAAAATCAAAAACAGAAATTTTCTCAGTATAGGATGTGTTATTCGAGTTTCATCACTATGTCTTTTATTTTATCAGTGAACCGTCATTGTTGTGAGCCAAAAGAGGGCGATACTTCTGAGCTACAAATTTTAAGCGCTGCCAGCTACAGTTCAAGATATTGCACACAGTCTAATCACTACCGTCCTTACACTCAAGACTTAACAATCAGAGCATGCTCTCACAAACAGGTATTTTATGGGCAGCATGCTGCCATTATATTATATCTAGTCTTAAACCAAGAGAAAAGCATATTTCAGTAGAAAGATACACACAGGACCAAGCTAATGAATTGAAGACAAATAAGAGCACGTGCATAAATATGCTCGTGAAAAATGCAAGAATCTGAAAATTACCAACGGTAGGTCTAGGGGTTGTCCTTATCTTCAAGATTTCTGGACGAGGAATTATGGATCCTGATGTTCCAATCCCTCTTGCTACTCTTACCTTGGTACCATCTTCTAAGTATTTAATTCCAACCTTGCAGGGCTTCCTACAGGCAAAACGTTAGCCACCACACATATGGATTAGAGGAAAACAAGCAAAAGGCATAATCATCTCACCCTGTGACTGGATCAACAACCTGAACATTAGAGACGTGAAGGGGGGCTTCTACTGAGAAAATCCCGCCTTCATGACCTTGCCCTTGCTTGATATGTTTCTTCACCTGCAAGAGGTTATTATCAGAAAATGAATTAAGGAATCAATACACCCTGAAAATGCTAGATATCTTAGACTTTATATGGCTTGGTACAAACATCACAACACAAAACCAAAACAGATAAAGAGCCATTCATTGGGGCGTCCAATGTCTTTGTTTCCTTTCAGTTTACTCACTATGATTGAAATCTTTTACCATTTCGGTTTTCATGTATAACAAGCACCCATTTTACCTCAAACAAAAAACATTCAGATGATAAAAAACAACCATAAATAACGAGAGAGGAAGCTTATTTTGCACTTCCACTCGGCTACAAACAGAATTTTGGATTAAAAACTCAAATCCAAACATATGTAATAATAGAAATTCCTTCAATAACTAAGCCAAATAGCTTACCAGATTCTTTCCCTCAACAATAACACGATTCTGAGATCGAACTACACGCTTAACAACACCAGTCTCCCCTTTATCTTTTCCCCTGATTATCATGACCTGCCAATCATAATGATGGAAATCTTTGAGAAGAAAGATACTTGGCGATAACAGCAGAACTCGTCAAAATATCAGATGAAAAGCAGCATATGATTTCGGTTCCCTTACATTATCACCTCTAAGAATCTTCCAGTGATGAATCAGTTTCTGTGCTGCCTTCCAACCCATTTTGTCCTACACCAATTGCAACTTCTTAATTCAGTTCAAAAACTCTTCTACACAGCAAAAACAATCTAGATTCTACAAATTATGAACCGATTTAAAATCTAATGAGCGATAAATTGAATGGATACCTGAAGATTTCAGAATGCGCAACGAAAATGAATCGAAAGGGTTTTAGTCCTAACTCTTCAGAATTGGGGGTTTTGGAAGTGAGGAAACTGAATTATATTGGGCTTTAATGATTCTGGGCCCATCACTTGTTTGGTTTGTGGTTTGGGTTTCAAGAGTTCAGGATGTCTCTGAAAGTCGGATTAGATGAAAAATTGCATTTTTTCTTAAAATTATCATAAAATACACAAATTGGTATTTTGATTTTGCATAGAAATTTTAAAACTTATTAAAAAAAGACTCATATATCATTGTATTTTTTTCCACAATTTATATATGGGTCAAAATTGAATTTGACATAGAAGTCTATGTGATACCACTTCGTTAAAACGGCATCATTTTGATTATGCAATAAATAAAATAAACATAAAAATCATTTTTTAAGGTTTTTCGTATGTGATGATAATTTTATTCTTAAATTCCCGTTTTAGATTATATAGTCTGAAGTTTCTGTTATTTTAACATTAAAATTTACGGAATTCGTAAACTAAATTATATAACTAGATTAGCGGAATATTTCTCACCCAAAAAAGGAAAAAATTATAAAAGAAAAGTAAAACAGTGCACAGTTGGAATGCTCAAGTCAAATTTGAAGTTGATTTTCTTTCCACGCAACTAGTATGTGATAAAAGTTACATTCGCTAGCTCATGAAGATAATAGTTAATACAAACAGCACAAGATGCCAGACATTAAATTTCCAAATTTCATATAACGTCTCAAAATATTCATTTTCAAGACTTTATTTTATGAATCTTGTTGTATATAGTTGAACTGGTTATTTAGGTTAGATCCCATGGCTGAGTTCAAAAACACACACTAGGTGGTGAAGATGAGATCTTGCCAATCTTGTTGGCGAGTGGATCCCACTCTCCTCCCTGTTTCCCACAATGACCAACACTCAGCACATCCGCCTGCACCGAACCGTAACCCGAAACGACTGCCGGCGGAGCTTGAGCAACGAGCTTGGCACTCTCGGCCTTCGCTTTCAGGCGAAGGCGCTCGGCTCGGGAGCCGATGACCTGCCCAAGGATGGAACCTGCAATGGTTATTGCCATGGCAGTTTTGGGCATTAACACAGATTTCCTTAGCATGGCTATGAAGGGGACTGCAGCATGTACTGCAGTGAACCATGAGAGTGAGAATTTTCTGGTGTGTTCTCGCCAGACGCCCAGCGGAATGTTTGCTGCGATTCCCAAGCAACCGATAACGAGTATTTTTGCTGGTAATGGCTGTGGGCGGATGGTTTTAACGAGGGCGGTCTTGGCAAGGGCTGCCCGGGCTGCAACTACTGCGGGGGGACATTTGAGCTTGATTCCGGGTGGTGGACGAACAGCTGTCGCCACAAGTGGAAGAACACCACTTACAGCTCTGTACGACTTTGCAATCGGACAGTTTCCTGTTTCTAACCACTCGTTTCCGAGGGCCTCGTGTTCTGAGGAACCGCCCTAAAAATCATATACACAATCCATTATTCATAACTGAAGGTTTGGTAAATCAAGTTATGGAGTTGCATATGCAAATTAAAAGATAAACATTTAGAAAATAACACATTGAAAACATGTCAATTTTGTGATATATCTGTGCATCACATGTCATTCAAGGAAAGAATATCTCTTCAGACTACAGATTTGTAAATGACAGGCAGGAACTAAAACATTGTACTAAACGACAAAATGCGCGATATGCTTCAATTTTTGTAAGAGCTTCATCATACAGAGATGGTGCTTTGAATTTTGAACTATAATATTTGAATCAATACGAGGTTCCACAATGAACTGAGTGATGTATGTACCTGTCAACTCACATTATTAATAAGAAATATTTCACAATTTCACACATTGGGCTTGTATGAGAGACTGTGAAACTCTTCTAACGGGACACACTTTCTTTCTTCTATAATATGTGATTCAGCACTGCAGTTGACAGTGGCACATATTTTTCATAATAGAACAATATAGGATGCCATAAAAAAATTACCTTAGAGGAATGTTCTTTCTTTCTTGATGACTCAGATCCCTTATTCAGTTTCTTCCCAAAGAAGGAATGAAAACCAAAAGGCCCTCCTAGTCCAAATGCTGACATACTGATAGATGCCGCTTTTGATGCAAAATGGTTTAATTCCGGCACAGTCTCAGTTTCCATTTTGTCAAGGTCAGGTAAAGAGTTCCCTGGGAGAGGGTGATGCAGCACGTGCACCCCAAGGTTCGTTGGTGCCCGACCCGGTGCGTGTTCCTGTTGGGCCGGTTACAAGAGCT
>JAYJMF010000034.1:1947231-1962960 GCA_036873715.1 Salvia sclarea | reverse complement strand
TATATATATATATATATATTACACTATTCAAATTTAAAATGTATTCTCTTTCTACTTTCATCACCCTTGATTATAAGGTGAATGTATATATACATCTGGAGCACGTGAATTTTTGCCAACAAAAAATATAACTCCTCGGACAATTTTTCCTGCGTTCACCGCTGCTGCCGTAGCCGCCTCCAAACACGAGATTGACCCGTGCACGTAACAAGATGGGCCGGGCGAGGAAAGCATTTAGACGTGTCGAACAATTAAACGTGACAAACTATTAGACCAATTCTGTCGTAAGTCTGCACCCCAAGATTACCGTTACAATATCAATATACACACATTACTACATTACATCTATATCTCAAACAATTATGTCTTGACCAGACCCCCCTGGGCCCCACCAGCGCTTGGACCACCTGGACCGGTTTGTGGGGGGTCCCGACCCACCCCCTGCTGCTGGGCCCCACCGAGCCCCCCTCTAACTCGGACCCACGTTCCCTCCTATTCGTGGACGCCCCTCCTCCCCTAGATTAATTACACCGGCTAATTCGCTGCTTAACATAATTAATTAGGGTGATACAATTGATAATGATGTCTCAATTCTTAATTAGACTTGTCTTTTTCGATCCAATCATTTCTTAATTGGATTAATGGTCTGGTCGTTGTGCCGTGTAGAGCAGATCCATGCCCTGGATAACTCATCCAATTTAATGTTCTCCCCGTGAGCTTCTTTTTTTTTCATTTTTTTTATTAGTAATATATGTGTAATTAATTACAGTCGTGATTTGCAGATGTGTAATGTAATTTAATTTAAGTGTAATTTCAATAAACATGTCTCCACATTCTTTGGAATAAAAATATAGAAATTAAGATGGAAGGATTTAGGTAGAAAAATAGAGAGAGAGAGAGTTATAATTAGTGGCAGCCCATTTTGTTGCCGACGATTGCAAACGGGGCTGGCATCGGCGGCCCCACACGTCATCACTAACCACACCCTTCCATCACGGACAAACGGTCTCAATTTGACCCACGCCGTTAAATAAATTCAATCCTACGTGTATTATGTTTTTGACGTGAGGGTAAATCGCTGTCGTTATTCGATATGGTGTGTATTTTTTAATTTTAATTTTTTTTTCTACTTGATTTAGGTGCTTTCTTTAATCGAGAGAAGGGCCTTTAGTTATTCTAGATAGAGCTGGAAACAACGGAGCTATATCTGTTACTAGACTCAAGAACCTGCTGCTGGGAACTCGACTTGGTAGTAAACGAGCCTAACTTCAGCCTCGTCAAGCTGATCTAGCTAGCCTTACCATGTTCGCATTGTTTGGCTAGCGAACAGGTTTGTCGGTGTGTTTTTTGAACTTTTTTGTGAGCTTGTCAAATGTGTATGTACATGTTCACGAGTTCGAGCTCAAGCAACATGCTGTGAAGAGTACAAGCTTTTAATGAGCTGAAACCCGAGCTGGCTAGAATACCATTTAATCAATTATAAGATCTATGAGCTTAACTCAAGGTTGAGTTCAGTATTACAATGATCAAGCTCGAGCCCAGTTTAAACACCATAATATCCAATCAAGCTGAGCTCGAGTCCGCCAATATTAATCTCGGCTTGACTTGATTACAACCCTACTTTTCTACATAGATCTTGATTTTATACTATAATAATTTGCACATTATAAGTACTTAATAATTTCCATATGAATTGATGCTCGAATATCGTATCCAATCTTTAGCGCATTTATCGTATTTACTTTGTATCGCTTAAATACTTTAGAAATGCAATAGGACTCTTGGATGACTCATGTTTGATAATATGGGAGTGACTGAGTGAGAAGAGTAATGTAACAAATTTTATTATATGTAAATTTCATATATAAGAAGAGTTCCTTTTTTTCTCTTATTGGAAGAAAAGAGATTTTTCGAAACCCACGAAGGTTGACTCTTGCGTCACAATTTTAGTAATCTTGAATTCTTGATTATATATATCACGATTCACAATATTCATTAACCAAGATTTATTCAATCCCACTAAACATCATTTTTAATTAACGAAAGAAGACCGTCTTGTAGTTTAAGACTTTATGTCATTGTATCTTCGATCGAACTTATAATTAAATGTAGATAACACCAATTTGCTCATAACAAAATTGACAAATTAAGGAATCATTTAAAAATAGGAATGCCCACAAAGGAAGTTTGGGATACTCGAAGTTTTATATACTTTATGAGTTATTACATGCCATATGATATTATGTTTTCCATGTTTGATAATTTATATCATTATCTACGTCACGAGAAAAAAATAAAATTAGAGATTGAATCTAAACAAAAATTAGAGAGTTATTGAAGTGGTTGTGACCATGATCTAAACATACACTAGTCATATTATATGCAAAATATATTAACAAGATATAATATAAAACCAAACGTCATGTTGCAATATAACGTTATTGTCATATTATCAACAAAAATATTAGAATAAAATTGGTATGAAGTGGACGTAAATTATGCAATAACGTATGTGTGACTGTGACTATGGCACTATGCTATTATTTCCGTTATGTATTAAGGGTATGATATGAATAATTAATTCTTTTCTATTATGCTGAATGATATAACAATGTTGGCACTACAACATTACTGTTTATTTCCAATTTAACACCCGAGAAATCGAAATATTAATATAACGGTAACTTAATTACCATATACCCAAATTTCTTAACCTCACTAGTCGATTTACGTACACAAATGCTTATGCGATCTCCATTTATATCTTCTTATATAGTATACCATATTACATTTTCATCAGTTCTACATTATTGACAATTATTAAAGTGACAAATTATGACAATATTCATTAAATGAATATAAGAAACAATATAATCGAAAAATTAAATTGCAATATGGTTGCGACTTACGAACCTACAAAACTATAACAAGAATCTTTATAATTCGCATAAAGGATTACCTCGATATAAATTTTGTTTTACTAATAAAAATTATTTTCGGTGAAATTTAGCAAAAATCATAATCATTGTATTAATGAATGATTATGTAGTATCCTTATTAAGTTACTAGAATGCAAACTATAAATAAATATTTTGAAGATAAAATAGCGGAAAATGTTATTCCAAATCAAATTGTACAATATCCAGAAGCCAGGACGAGAATTCCGATTTCCAAATAACAAGAAAATAGGCAAGATTATGTGCTTGCTACTCGATTCACCTCACGCCGAGTGTGATAAAATTCAAAAATCACATGCTGTTACGCGTGCGTGAACACATCAAACAACTCGTCACAAAGGGATATATAAAACTTAATAAATTAAAAAACTTATGTTTGTTCATATTTTTTTTAATACAACAAATAAATAAATAAAATAAAATATATAAATGAAGGAGTATTGTAGTCGTCGAAGATTGGCGCGATAAAACTCTTTTCCTTTTCTTTTCGTTATGCCCCTTTTATATTTGTTTAATTAAATTCAAACCTTTTTTCCCTTTTTTATATAAAGGGAAATCAAAACAAACATGCTCTGCAAAAACTGGATTTTGTGTTGTAGTTTGCTGCCCCCTTTTCTCTCTCGCTCTCTCTCTCTCTCTCCCCTCTGCCTTTGACGCCTTCTCCCTCTATCGCCTGCAATCAGCAATAAATACTAACACAAATCCTTAAACCTTCGCTTCTTCCGCCATTTGTACGCAGCAAACAAAATTGAAGAGCTATATAATCGAATGACGTGAACAGATTTTTTCATTGCGAAATGGCGTGTGTTGATGTTAACGACGACCGTAGCATCAATCCAATGATTGGATTACAGGAGCCGAGCATCGACACTGACAAATTGAGCTACGAGATTTTCTCCATTTTGGAGAGCAAGTTCCTCTTCGGCTACGACGATCAGCAGCTTTGGGTGCCGAAGCCGATTGCGGTGCAGCCGAAGAGCGCCGTCGACGCCGGCGGAGTTCAGGCGGCGAAGAATCAGAGGGGGAAAATCTGCATCCTGAGCATCGATGGCGCCGGTATGCGGAGCATTCTGTCCGGCAAAACGCTGGCGTATTTGGAAACCGCGCTGAAGAACAAGTCGGGGAATCCTGACGCCAGAATCGCCGATTATTTCGACGTCGCCGCCGGCACCGGCGTCGGCGGGATCTTCACGGCGATGCTCTTCGCCGCGGGGGATCAGAACCGTCCGATTTTCCACGCGGACGACACGTGGAAGTTCCTCGCCGCGGAGGGGAAAAAGGTATACTCCACGGCGCGGGCGCGGAGTTCGAGGAGCGGTTTCCTCAATCGCGTTTTTAAGAAATCCGGCAGCGGTAACGGCGGCGGCGGAAACTCGTCGGCGGCGGGTATGGAGAAGGCGATGAAGGAGGCGTTCAAGGACGAGAGAACCGGCCGCAGCTTGACGCTCAAGGACACGCTCAAGCCGGTTTTAATCCCCTGCTACGACCTCTCCAGCTCGGCGCCGTTCCTGTTTTCCCGAGCCGACGCTCTCGAGAGCGACAGCTTCGATTTCAATCTATGGGAGGTGTGCTTAGCCACGGCTGCCGAACCGGTCGTATTCGACCCGGTTTGCATGAAATCGGTCGACGGATTGACCCGGTGCGTAGGTTTAGACGGCGGATTAGCGATGAGTAACCCTACGGCGGCGGCGATCACGCACGTCCTGCACAATAAGCAGGAGTTTCCGTTTGTGAGAGGAGTCGAGGATATTTTAGTCCTTTCAGTCGGCGCAGGCGGTCAGCTGATGGAAGGCAGCTTTGACTACGACCAGGTCAAGGATTGGAAGGCCAAGGATTGGGCGCGGCCGCTAGCGCGGATTTCCGGCGACAGCGCGGCGGAGATGGTTGACCACTCTGTTGCCATGGCGTTCGGGCAGAGCCGCAGCAGTAATTACGTCAGAGTTCAGGTAAGCAAACGAAATCGAAATGCGTAGCCATTTAATAGATATTTAATCAGCTCATTTAACGCATCTTTCTCCATTTAAAATCGTGATTGCTGATGAGTAATGATGGAATCAATAGCTTAATTTCAGATATTCTAGGGAAATTTTTGGGGGTGGGGGAGACAGGCTGGAGTGGGATGGGGAGGTTGTTATTTGCTAACATGCGCCAGTGGTATTTTTGGGAGCATGCAATTAAATTCTGTGTGTTTCTTTTGGGGAGGGAGAATAATGTGAAGATGAGTGAAGGAAAAGGAGAGTTCAATCCAGGTGAAGAACGTTGTCGTTTTGATGCAACATGCCTGCCCAAGCCAAAATGCCAACCATGAGTTCAGTATTTCGACATTGACATTCTCTTGAAAATGATCATAAATCATTACTCCAACGTATATTTTACAGGAAAATAGCATTAACTTCTCCATCCACCACTCTGTTTCAAGATTCTCGGCTTATAAAAGAGAGCTACATTTTACAACAAGAACCCAGTCAAACTTCCTCTTGCCTTGAATGTTATATTTATGGAGTTTTTTTTAACTCACAGCAACTCACATCATTGACCAATTTCTGTTGCCATTCTTTTGCATAATCTTGTGAATTCTAATAAATTTGTAATGTTTTTCATTTTTAGATATTATTAATATATGATGAGATTGGAGGGAAGGGCTAAAAGGAGGGGAAGGTCTAAAATTATACACAGTTTGCAATTTTGTCATTTTTAGATTTTTCACCAAGTGTGATGTTGATGCGGTCCTCCAATTGGGCCTGCCCATGAATATGATGAGGTTTTTTTTTAAAAAAACACTGGAGATGGTAATACACGCACAGAATGTGACTTGAGTTTGGAAAGCAATCATGATATTTTTTATCACATGCTTTTAGGAGAAGGGACTATGTAACTACTGTGATTTTTGCCACTCTTTTATTTGACTTGAACTGGCTTAAACCTGGCGTGGTATGGGATTGCATTTCCTTGTATCCAAATGGTCCTGCCAGCCATTTGCAGCAATGGTCCCATTGCTCCCTGCAGGACCTTGCTTCATAAGCTTCTCTCTTTCTCTCTCTCTCTCTTTTTGTTTTTTTTTTTTTTTTGCTATATATACATATGTTTCAGGTGTGCAATCTGTGGGTATACTTATTTTTGTGGCTGATACTGCATGGGATTAACTATAAACTAAGAAACATATGATTAGGTACTGAGTTGGCTAACTTGGAAAGATATGAATGATAATGTCATAAAACAATGTTATGCTGGTGCCTAGTGGAACATTTAAATATTGAAGTGGATAATTTTGAGGAAAATGTGAAATTAATTACTGGTGATTGTCTGATTGAGATGTTGTAATGAACAGGCAAGCTGTTCCAGCTTCGGCCAATGTGGGGCGAATGTCGACTCGGACCCCAGCCCGAGCAACGTAAGGAAGCTGATGGGAATCGCGGACGAGATGCTGAAGCAGAAGAACGTCGAGTCCGTCCTCTTCAGCGGTAAGAAGATCGGAGAGCAGAGCAACTTGGAGAAGCTGGACTGGTTCGCCGACCAACTTGTGCTGGAGCATCAGAAGAGGAGTTGCCGGATAGCTCCCACTGTCGCGTTCAAGCAACCAACGGGCCGGCCTTGAGCAGTTTCTGACTACTCGGAATACTCATCCAGTAAAGCGAAATTAAACGGTAAGTCCCCTTTCTCCATTCCAGCATTACTACTTCACTTAATGAGTTAATGTTCACTAGCATGACATATCAGGTCCCAGCAACATAATGCATTATGAATTTGTTTAGTGCTAATCACAAAAAGATAACTGCCCTTGTCATTTTCTGGTACCCCGTGGGCTCTGTATTGTCATTTTTCTACTGATTTCAAAAATAATAAAAGCTGACTAGGATTTTAATTTTTTTTTCCGGTTGTTGCAATAGTATTGTTGTTTAACCACTGCTAAGAGATTAAATCTCAGCCTAACATCCTAATCTTGCTGTCTGCCCACCGACACTGCTTATAGGAAGTGACAGGGAGGGGTATTTCAGTCATTCTGTCAAGCATGGTAGGCCTTTGTGAAAGGGTAGGGAGAATCCTTATGTGTGGACAGACACAAATCCGTAGTCCGTAACAAGAGATGGGAGTTAGGCAAATGCTCTGTCACCAATATGTTCTTGGCAATGTCTAAACACCGATGTTTTTAGACATATTGGTAGCGTTTATTTTGCATGATAGGATGGATTGATAAAAATAATTCATGCTAATCCATTATTTACTTTGATGGATAAATGATGGATTGCTCAATTTTGAACTAGTTTTACAATCCTATCCTTCAAATAGTCAATCCTATGTTTTATCAATCTAGCTTATCACTCAAAGTAAACGCTACCATATTAGTCGATTTTAACGACTCGGTGCTTGGCCCTTTTTAGTCCCTATCTCACTTGGGTCATGCCACTTTTTTGGTGGGAGCCATTGTGATAAAATGGCAGCATTCTTGAGCATAAATCTTAGTCTCATTAGAAAGTAGAACCCAGCCATTTCCCTGTAGCTAATGGGGAACTCATCTGTGTTGGATTTTGACCCCTTGATTTCCAAAATCTTAGAGAAAATCACATCTCATACATGGCCTTGAAATTCAATTAATTGCCGACAGAGACCATTTTGAAGTACAGGTGTCGTATAATTGTGTTTAGACATCCAAAAAAAGTCGGTATGCTTTGGCCGAAAGTGTATTATAAATTTATACTCCACATAACAAGACAAACATTTAAAAATATATAGATGAAAATTTTGTCCTAGTAAGAATGTAGAGCTATAAACATCATCATCAATAACATTAACATAGTGGCTTCTTTTGGATATTGATGGAATGATCTTGAAACCTAGGTTAGTCAAAGAAATGCTCCCACTTTTCTAGCTTGCTGTCTCAACTTATTACATTAGTTTAATGGGTTATTACTTATTGGCATTGACAAAGGCAATTTGTACCACCAAAACTGTATATTGATTGATATGTCATATTATTACTTATTACTAATAAGTCATATTATTACTTATTGGCATTGACAAAGGCAATTTGTACCACCAAGATTGAGGAGAATTGTGAGTCAAAAGATGTGGTCATTTTTTAAAAAGAAGAGAAAGTTAAAAATAAAAATAAAATGGTCACAAACTTCTGGTTAAAGGTGAATTGTTAAAAAAATTTACTGGGGTTAAACTAAGTGTGAAAAATTGAGTGAGCATCTGATTAAAGCCATCCAACATAATGATTTTTCATGTTTGAATATTTGTCTTGACCTTTTTTTCCCACACAGAGAGAGAGCAAGTGGTTCTCATTCTTGCAGTTTTTGTGACCTTTTTGCAGGTAAATGTGTAAGAAAGAGGGAAATGGAAAACAAGAAAAAGAAAAAAAAAAAAAAAAAAAAAAGGAAAATGTAAAGTGATATTATAAATATATAGCAACTTTCACATTTTGAAAAGGATAGGAGAAGTGGGGTTTGAGTTTGTGTTGTAAAAGAAAAGTTGGTGGGTGGATCTTGGTGGGATTCTTTGCCGGCCAGCGGCGGAGCATGGTGGTCGCCGCCACACCACGGTGGTCTTATTAAAGTTGTACCTTTTTTCTCTTCTTCTTTATTTGGATGATGAAAAAAGTTCTAGCTGAAGTTCTTGGTGGGCTTATCTTTGTGAATTTCTATATTGATTGATATGGCATATTGTGTATATGTTTTTAAATTTTTAATTCTAGTAGTGGCCTCAAACCTAATGGTGGGTCTAAAAAGCAATATCATTTATATGTCTTTTATTGGGAAATTTTGGTCTGACTCAATAATTCAAATGGGAATGGATGTGGACTTTTTGGTGTGGAGACATTTTTTATATGAGAATGTGACTAACTTTTAAGCTTTGTGTGTCGGGAACTTTGTAGAAGATGGATTCTCTTCCTCCACTAGGAAAATTAAATTTTGTTTTGGATTGTTTAATTGCTTTCTTGATTTGGAAAATAGATCTTGTTTTTGCAAGCGAACACTTGTGATGTGGTCGAGCCATATGTGTAATGTACCCACACATAAATAGTACTTATTACCAACCTTAGATGTGGTTGAATAGCTCAATGCCAAGTTGCCATTTGCCAACAATATATAGTGACTACTTTATAACTTTTAAATACGTGTATGTTAATTCTTAGCCAAGTTGACAAGTACTAATAATTACTAACATCTTGAATTTTATACACTTTACTATATTATAGATTTTGTATTATATATAGTATATTATATTTGTTTGATGTATTAAATTATCTACAACATGATCATGATCCGATAGCATCACATCTTCTCTAGATGGACGAATGGCGACTCATTTTGAAAAATACAATATGCGAGGGTGTGTAATTGTGAAAATGCATTCTAGAATCTGCATAACTTATGCATGATGTTGTTTTATTATATGCATGATATTATTGTATATTTACAAATGCATATATCTTTATCGGGTTTCTGTTTAATAGTGAACAATATATTTATCTTTTAATATAGGCATGTCTTTTGTTCTTGCATACATCCAATCTACACAAAGTCTTTCCACAATTCTAATGATCCTTCCCCCTCGTTTCACTCGAAATTCGAAGAAATCAGTGGTAGGAAATTAATCAACTTATTTCTTTCATCTCCTAAAATTTTCCAATGAAATCGCCTCAACCAAATGCACTAGGTCAAATGCACTAGGTGTTAGAGAGAAGAAATTTTACAACAATCAATCTCTAATATATGCACATTTTTGTGTATGACTATATGCATGTATTTTGTTTGTATTTAACATAAAACGTGGAAAATGCGCTTCTACCCTTCTTTCTATTAAATATCCCATTAAAGCTTTAAAAAAACAAAAAAAAAAAATAAAAAATCATCCATTGGATAAACAAGATCAAAAAAACATATCAATAATAATTTATGCTAGTTTGTTCAAATGCTCTAGTTGATATATGCAAGTCTAGCGCTTGAGTATATCAATATCCCCTCTCATCTAAAACATATAATAAATTATGCTAGTTTGTCTAATCATAAAAATAATACCATATAGTATATGACAGTTGGACGTTACGGATAAAATCTGTAATATGTGTATTTTTCTAGTAATGTACTAAATCGATTTGAATAATGTGTTATTGATTTATTGAACTAAAAATGTCAGAAAACTCTTTTTTAAAAGGGGTAAAATTTTGACATTTTTCAAATACGAATATATAAAATGTATAAGTGAGGATAGAAAATCTGGCTTTAGACTGATACATCTTATTAAATCTATATCTATACTAATAATAAAAGAGCCTTGGTGACAAAATATATGAATTGCCTAATATATTCTTCTTATGTATTTAATTTTAAGGGCAATTATGTAAATTACAAATTACCTATTCATCTATATATTTATTTATAAACTAATAACTAAAAGAGTATATGTGAATTTAACCAAATAAAATATCTATCCACATAATAATATCTATAAACCAATAATAAAATTGTAATTAATGTACGAGTATTTACAAGTCTAGCTGGAAGATTAAATACGTACTTATACTCTAATTTGTATTTTGGTGCATGTATTACAAATTAATTTCTCATATATTCACATTTAATGTGAATGAAAATTTGTATTTACACCAATTATTATATATTTAAATTATATGGATTGTTATTTTTTCGTTACATGATGTTCTTATTATTTTATGAGAATTGTTAGTTATTGAAAATAAAGTATCAATATGGTATGATTCCTGTAAAAACTACAATATATTGTTTTCGAATAATAGTGAAAGTACAATATGAAAAAAATGGAATGAAGAAGTTTTCGAAATGTCACCGGGCTAATTATTAAATATCAAATGCATAAATAAATAATGTATCCAACAAAACATGACTCCCTCTAATTTATATTATTTTTTTTCGTTTTGACTTTGTTAATTCTTTGTGTTATAGATGTCGTTTTAAATTTGATTGCCTAAATTGCCATTATTAACTCCCATCATTCATATATATTTCCATCTATTCTGGTTCTGGCTTCGACAGTTAATTAAATAAGCATTAATTAGGGGTAATTTGGAGAAAAAAAAATTAATTTCTTAATATTTGTGCAGAATCTTAGGACGACACAATTATAAATTGGAGTGAGTATTAATTATCACTATTCTATAAAATTTCAGATACAAAGTAACGATAAATGTTATAGAAGGAGACTATAATGCACGTGTATCTTGTTCGGCAAAGCTACATAGTTATTTGTAGGATGCTCTATAGGTGAGTGTCTTCCTTCATTCAAAGAGGTAAATTATAATTTCACAAATTTAAGACATAGATACTTTAAATTATTTAATAAATATAAATTTCAATATTTTATAATTATGTAAAATCAATTGTTACATGACGAACGAACTGATGAAATATTAATATTGTAGTTAATACAATCCAAAAGATACAAATCATTAAAACATGAATGTAGGATCAGTTGAAGAGTCAAGATCAATAGAAGAGGATGACAAGAAAT
Source organism: Salvia sclarea (assembly GCA_036873715.1). Taxonomy (NCBI): domain Eukaryota; kingdom Viridiplantae; phylum Streptophyta; class Magnoliopsida; order Lamiales; family Lamiaceae; genus Salvia; species Salvia sclarea. The sequence goes on along the minus strand of JAYJMF010000034.1, from coordinate 1,951,513 downwards.
ATTTAACCGAAAAGTCTAAATAATCAAAAGGAAACGAAAGAAAATGTCGAATATGGAGTTCCAGTATACTAAAGTGCAAGGTAAGAAAAGGAGAAAAGTCACAAAGAAAAATTTATTGACTTAATCAGAATTACAAGTAACGACGATCAGCCGTTTGTGTAAAATCATCTCGGCAAGCCAAAAGACAAATGGATATAATTATATTTTTCAATTTGAATTTACATTTGTATCTTATTTATTTTATAAGATTTTGGCATATGCGCATATTTTCAATTGCATAGTTATTTCCTTAAATTTTAATTTATTATACATTAATAATACGATCAATTCTCTTATTAAAAAAGGGACTTGTTATACGTGCAACGCACGTTCTCACTGTTAGTTAGTAGAAAAGTATGAAATAAGTGATAGAATTGAAATAAATTATGATTAGCATTTAGTGCATGACCCTATTACAAGCATGGATGTCTACATTAAGAAGAGAGCGACCCACCACAAAGACAACACATAAACATGCATTTGATATCATTGTCATCTTATGCTTTCTCATCCTCGGTGACAACAACTTGTGCCCCATTTGTATAGTAATAGAACCACGAAATAAGAAGGAAATAGGCAAAATTGATAATGCCAATGATGACCATGACCCAATACACATAATGAAGGCTCCCATGATCAATATCATCAGGCAGCCAATCCGTAACCCTTCGAATAAAATGAAGAAGCGCAGTGCTCAAGTAAAAGGCTAGGCCAACAAGCATGGCAACCATGGCCGTGGCCACCCCCTTGAAGGAAGCCGGAAACTCTTGATAATACAAGCCCACTTGTCCGGGGAAATGGAAAGCCTCCCCAATCCCCACCACAACCATCTGCGGCACCAGCCAGGCCACGGAGATGAGGTGGCGGCGGCGCCTCGACTCCACGAGGGCGGAGACGGCCATGCTGGCGATGTTGAAGACGTGGCCGATGCCTATCTGCTGCAAGGGCGTGAGGGCCTTGCCAGCTGTGATCCTCTTCCAAGCCGGCCTGAAGCAGCGGTCGATGAGGACGACGGCCAGGGCGGTGGAGAGGAAGGAGAAGACGATGATGGAGGAGGCGGGGAAGGTGAAGGAGGGGGTGATGCGGCGGTCCGAGGCGAGGGATTGGAGGACGCTCAGGCTCAGCTGGACGCCGATAGGGGTGCTAAGGAAGATGCTCGACGACCATAAGGGCAGGATTCGAATCATGGATTTTAAGTCTTCCACTTCTTGGACTGTGCACAACTTCCATGACCCCTTTCCTACCATCTCGCCCTCCACCTTCAGGGCTGCACGATTTAGTTGCCTGCACATCCAACCAACATACTACATTCTTATTTACTCCCTCCCTCCCTCCGTCCCATTCATAATGTCCCATTATTTTTGGACACAAAGATCCACAAACTTTTATGAATGGGACAACCAAAAAAGAAAAGTGAGACATTATGAATAGGACGAAGAGAGTATTATTTATGTCTTTAAATTAAATATAAATATAAATATAAATATTAATTAAGTTGCTTAAATATATAAATTTATTAAAATTTATGAAAATATATATTTATTAAAAAAAGTTAAAAGATTGTGAAAAAACATAATATTCCCACTGCCTCTGTGTGTGGGACCAGCCTTAATCAATGTATGAGTAAAGCAGCATATAATTTAGTGCAGATGCGTGAATCGAAGTCAAAACAATTACAGTAGATTTTTAGATCTAGAGTGAGCAGATATAATAATAGATTATGGAGTACGTACGTAGAAGCAAAGTATGCAGCAGTGATGATACGAAGTAATCGAGAACTAAATTAAAGTACCTGAAGCAGTTTGTTGGTGCATGAGCATGAGCATCTCCACAATAATAATCCGCATTAACTCCAGCGACCGCCTTCCTCTTCCTAACCGCGGCGACTGCGACGCGCAGCAAGCCGGTGAAGGGGCTGATGGCCTCGGCCTTGTGGGGGGCGTAGTAAGGAGCCCCGGCGAGGAAGAGGGCTAGCGAGAGGGCGTTGGCGGCCATGGCGATTCCGAAGCCCCAGATATAGCCCAGATTGTCCTCCACATAAACAATTCCGGTGGATGATATGAAGGCGGCAGTATACATGCTGAAGAAAAACCAGTTGAAGAAAGTGGCCTGCTGCCTGGTCTTGGGCAACTGGTTGGCCCCCATGGTTGCCAACGTGAATCTGGTGCCGCCCATGCCGATGGAGGCCAGACACACGCCGGAGTAGAGCACCGCGTATTGACCCGCCGTCGCCGCCCCGGTCGGACCAGGATTCAGGGCGCCCACCGTCACAGTGAGTAGTAGGAGAATCAGGCCAAGGAGAGATATGAGGGAGGAGATCCAGATCACGGAGAAGCACCCCATGAGGGAGTCCGCGGCCACGGCCGCCACCAGAGGGATGAAGTTGATGCACCCATTCACCACGTTGTTCATTTGGGCGGCGTTGATGCGTTTCATCTTGAACTCCTCGATCAGGAAAACTATTAGGTTGGCCGACCACCCGCCGCCCGCCACCGTCAGCCCGAATACCGTCGCTGCTCACATCCACACAAATCAGTACATCATACATCTTAATAAAATTATGCTTTTCCTTCCACCAATTAATAAGTTGGGGTTCGAGTAGAGACCTATGATGAAGGGGGTGGTGATCCAGCCACCTCCGCGGGTAGGTGGTGGTGCTTCGCTGCCACCGGAGTTGTTCCCACCAGCATGCAAAGATGCCATATTGATTTCTTGGAAAAGTCGCTTCTGTTTCTCTGTGCCAACGTTATGCGCTTCCAGGGGTTTAAATAAGTGGAGATGCTCGTGTTTCTTTTCATATACCCCATATTTCTTACAGATATTCTTTATTTTATTTTTAAGTATCTTCAAGTCCAAACTCTACAATAAACTTATACTCCCTCCGTCCCGGTTATCTTAAGGCGTTTATTTTGGGTACAGGATTTAAGAAGAGTTAAAAAGTAGTGTAAAGTGATGATAGAAATATATATTATTTAAAGTTGTAAGTATTATAAAGGTATCCTAATAAGGAAATGCCTCAATTTAATTGGGACGACCCAAAAAAAATACGCCTCAACTTAGTTGGAACGGAGGGAGTACTTAATTAGAAAATTCTAATTGAATATATTACATTCTCGCGAATACCACATCTTTCTTTAAAAGAATGTTGTGCGACTAAAAAAGATCATTCATTCACATTTTTTTTATTTCACCCTTAAATGTCTTGTATTTTCATTCATTTTTTTATCTTTATTTCGTGTGCCCTAACAATCAATACCAATTATTAAAAAAAATTGCAAATACTAAAAATTAATTAAATTTAATATTTTGTATCACACACTTTGAGTCTTTCTAAAATTAATATGTCTGTAGCTAATGTTTGTGGCCAGTTTATTTTCCTAATATATCTAGTATCGCAAAGATCGGCAACAGTTGCAAACTTCCGACCAATCACTGCGTGAAATACAAGCTACGATTTGTTTACAGTAAAATCTTAATGATTGCCCAAAGCACCTTTGTTCTCCAGGACGCTTTTGTCAAGCTAGTCAGAATTATAAATTAAATTAAATTAAATTAAATTAAATCAGCATCTAAACACCAAACTATCTACTTTATTTATAGCAAAAACAACCTGTCTACTTGAACCCCCAATTTAGGAAAAGCGTTTTCCCAACTAAGCTCCAAAGGGCAGGGTACGTTTAACTTGGAAATTTTCAATAGTTGAAATTAAAAAAAAAAGTTATTCTCAAATAACATTTTGGCATCCGTCTTACTCCCTCCGTCCCAACTAAGTTGAAACATATTCCATTTTGGATCATTCCAACTAAGTTGAGGCGTATTCCTTTTTAAAATACCTTTATAACACTCACAATTTTAAATAATATATATTTCTATCATTACTTTACACTATTTTTTAACTCTTCTTAAATCTTGTGCCAAAACAAAACGCCTCAAAATAGCCGGGACGGAGGGAGTAATATTTAAATGGGCAAATATCAAATTAAATTCTAAATTATGTGGCTTGTACCAAAAATATCCTGAACTTTCAATAATATCAATAAAAAACCTAAACTATTGATAGTGTACCAAAAATATCCTTATAATAATTTTTTATTTATAAAAATATGACTAGGATGCCACATGGAAAAAATGGCTATTAAAACAAAATTATTAAAACAAATATTAATTGAATTAAATTCTAAAAATTATTTAGTTTGTTTCAAAAATATTTCCAATTTTTTATTATTAGAAGAAACAAAATATT
>JAYJMF010000034.1:1916629-1930042 GCA_036873715.1 Salvia sclarea | reverse complement strand
AGGATTTATTCACCGAAAGAGTTATATTTGTAACTAAAAGATGCAAAGGAGAATGAATAGAGGAATTGAAAAGGTGCATAAGGGATTATATTTGAACCAATCCCTCTCTCTCTATATATATAGAATAGATATAGATTAATCTAACTAATTTTTAAAATAATTATTGAACTTCAATTATAGTACTAAATTTTAATTTTAATTTAGAATTGACACGTATCAGCTCGTGTACTAATGCCATTTGGGTTGGGCTGTGAGATAAGGACCAACTAACAACAAGAAGCGCATTGAGGCCCATCTCAAACTTGAGAAAAAAGATTATTTATTCAACATAAAATGGAAAAAGATAAAAAGGCGTCAAAAGACTCGAAGTCGAAACCAAATATATATCGCGGGAAAAAAGAGATCCAGACATCAGTAGAAGCCTCCAGAATCCTTCCCTCTCCCTCTCTCCAGAACTCTCTCTCGCTCCCTCCTAACGTTCACGTATCGAACCTGCTAGAATGCTTCCCCAATTATATAAACCTCCTTCTCCATGCTTCACCCCTAAGTCGAAAAAATCTGCGAATTATCTGCTTTCTCTCTCACGCTCGCTTGTGAAAACCTCATCACATATCATCTCCTTTTTCGTCGATATTTTCTGTGCTGAATTACAATGGCGGAAGTGCAGATGGCGGACGCCGAGACCTTCGCCTTCCAGGCGGAGATCAACCAGCTCCTAAGCTTGATCATCAATACATTCTACAGCAACAAGGAGATTTTCCTCCGAGAACTCATCAGCAACTCCTCCGACGCCTTGGACAAGATCCGATTCGAAGGATTGACGGATAAGAGCAAGCTCGATGCTCAGCCTGAGCTGTTTATCCGCCTCGTCCCCGACAAGGCCAACAAGACGCTCTCGATTATCGATAGCGGAATCGGCATGACCAAAGCAGGTAATGTAGATAGATCGTGATTGGTGGAGAATTGAATTGGAGAGATTTGTTAGAATTAGTTTGCTGATGATTTAGCGTTTTTGTGCGCAGATTTGGTGAACAATTTGGGGACAATTGCGAGGTCTGGTACGAAGGAATTCATGGAGGCGCTGCAGGCTGGTGCCGATGTGAGCATGATTGGGCAGTTTGGTGTGGGATTCTACTCGGCTTACCTTGTGGCAGAGAAGGTCATTGTCACCACCAAGCACAATGACGATGAGCAGTACATTTGGGAATCGCAAGCTGGTGGCTCCTTCACCGTTACCAGGGATGTTGAAGGCGAGCAGCTTGGCCGGGGAACTAAGATCACCCTCTTCTTGAAGGAAGATCAGGTATTCAGTCTTTACCAACCTCAAATTAAGATGATTTTTTTTTATCTAATTGAATGTATGCACTGAGTTTTGAAACTTTTTACAACTCTATGAATATTCCCTAATGCTTGCTATAGATACTGTGAGATCGAATGTATAATTGTTATATCATGTTTATACATCTTGTGAACTCTGATAACTGGATTCAGAAATATGAGATAGTGCTTGTATTTGTTTCATCTGTTATTCTGTTACTGAGGTTGCGTTGTGTAATGCCATGTGTAGTTGGAGTACCTCGAGGAGAGGAGAATCAAGGATCTTGTGAAGAAGCACTCCGAGTTCATTAGCTACCCAATTTACTTGTGGACCGAGAAGACGACTGAGAAAGAGATCAGTGACGATGAAGACGACGAGCCAAAGAAGGAAGCGGAGGGTGAAGTGGAGGAGGTAGACGAAGAGAAGGAGAGCGACAAGGGAAAGAAGAAAAAGAAGATCAAGGAGGTTTCTCACGAGTGGCAGCTCATCAACAAACAGAAACCAATTTGGCTGCGCAAACCGGAGGAAATAACCAAGGATGAATATGCCTCCTTCTACAAGAGTCTGACCAATGACTGGGAAGATCATCTCGCTGTCAAGCACTTCTCTGTTGAGGGTCAGCTCGAATTCAAGGCCATCCTCTTTGTTCCAAAGAGGGCTCCTTTTGACCTCTTTGACACCCGGAAGAAGATGAACAACATCAAGCTGTATGTTAGGAGGGTCTTCATCATGGACAACTGTGAGGAGCTCATCCCCGAGTACCTTGGATTCGTGAAAGGTGTTGTCGATTCTGATGATCTGCCGCTCAACATCTCACGTGAGATGTTGCAGCAGAACAAGATTCTCAAGGTTATTAGGAAGAATCTTGTGAAGAAGTGCATTGAAATGTTCAATGAGATTGCAGAGAACAAGGAGGATTACAGCAAGTTCTATGAGGCCTTCTCGAAGAACTTGAAGCTTGGTATCCATGAAGACAGCCAGAACAGGGCCAAACTGGCTGATTTGCTCAGATACTACTCTACCAAGAGTGGCGATGAATTGACTAGCTTAAAGGACTACGTAACAAGAATGAAGGAGGGACAGAAGGATATCTACTATATTACTGGTGAGAGCAAGAAGGCCGTGGAGAACTCGCCCTTCCTGGAGCGCCTCAAGAAGAAGGGCTATGAGGTGCTCTACATGGTGGATGCCATAGACGAGTACGCTGTTGGCCAGCTCAAGGAGTACGACGGGAAGAAGCTGGTCTCTGCCACTAAGGAAGGGCTGAAGCTGGAGGATGAGACCGAGGAAGAGAAGAAGAAGAAGGAAGAAAAGAAGAAGTCATTCGAGAGCCTCTGCAAGGTGATGAAGGACATCTTGGGCGACAGAGTGGAGAAGGTGGTGATCTCTGACAGAATCGTGGACTCCCCATGCTGCCTAGTGACCGGGGAATATGGGTGGACTGCGAACATGGAAAGGATCATGAAGGCGCAGGCGCTGAGGGACAGCAGCATGAGCTCGTACATGTCGAGCAAGAAGACAATGGAGATAAACCCTGATAACGGCATCATGGAGGAGCTGAGGAAGAGGGCGGAGGCAGATAAGAATGACAAGTCGGTGAAGGATCTGGTGCTGCTTCTGTTTGAGACGGCGCTGCTGACCTCTGGTTTCAGCTTGGATGATCCCAACACGTTTGCTTCGAGGATCCATAGGATGCTGAAGCTGGGGTTGAGCATTGACGAGGATGAAGGTGTTGAGGATGCTGACATGCCTGCGTTGGAGGAAGAGAGTAATGAAGAGAGCAAGATGGAGGAGGTGGATTGATTCGGCCGGCCAACAGAGTGGTTCTAGCTGTGGATATGAGCGACAAAATTTTTGGTTTTAGTGTGTGTCTCTTTGCTCTATTTTGTTTTGTCTTTGGCGTGACAGTGTCAGTGGTGTGTCCTATGGATTAATGTGAAAATGCTGGTTCAATTCGTAGAAAGAGAAGCCACTGCTATCGATAGTAGTTAGGTCTACAGGGAAAGAAATTATGAGCTCGGATGATGTCCATTCGAGGACTAGTTGAAGTCATGAGTCTCTCAAGTGACGAATGGCTAAAAAGAACATCCTAACGTTCTCCTACAAACTCGATTGCATTAAACTAGAGATGCCAAAAGTTTAAAACGAATGAGGTTAGTTAAAAATAGCGTTTTCAAAAAATGAAATTTGGGGCAATTTAAAACATTTATAAGAATCCTACAAAAGCTGATTATTATTTTTAACAAAACCATAGGATTGATGATTGATGAATCTGAATAATCTGAATACATTATAAGTTGTTACGACTTACGAAGATGCTGGGTATTAGAAAAGTGCAGTGTCAGTGTCAGCGGCCACAAAATGATGAAATTACATTAATATATTCTTTAGAATAAATATTAATTAGTTCTAGAAAAGTTTTAAAGCAATTTGTAAATATTGTATAGTTTTTATATGAAAATCTTACAAGTTAATTAACAAATTCAACGAAAAGTGAAAATACAAAGTTATTAATACAAAAATAGTTAAAAAGAAATAGATTATCATCAACTTATTTAATTAATTTCCAGCCCAACTCAAAGAGTAGCCGAATATATTTGGGCCTTCTCGGATTGCAAAAAAGAGAGTAGTTATCGGGCCAACTTAAACCGAGGCCCACAAACATGCATATAAAACCTCATCCTCATATCTAGGGTTTACAACTCTCTCATCAGCTGCTGCAGTTTCTTCGTCAATCCATCTCTCTTCCACAACCGAAATCACTCAGCAGCCATGGTGAGCTCACGTTTCTTATTGGCTGCCTAATTTGTTTATTTTACGGTTCAATGTTTTGCTAATTAGTGAATTTGATTTTGGTGCAGATCATTTCGGAGAAGAACAGGAGAGAGATCTCCAAGTACCTCTTTCAAGGTTCATTTGAACTCTTATGTATTGCATACTTCATCGGATATAAATTTGCGAAATCTTAATGGTTAATTGATTGTGTTTACAGAGGGCGTGTGCTATGCGAAGAAGGACTTCAACCTGGCAAAACACCCGGAGATCGATGTTCCAAATCTGCAGGTGATTAAGCTTATGCAGAGCTTCAAGTCGAAAGAGTACGTGCGCGAGACATTTGCTTGGATGCATTACTACTGGTATCTAACAAATGATGGAATCGAATTCCTCCGCACATACCTCAACCTTCCATCAGAGATCGTCCCCGCCACACTCAAGAAGTCCGCCAAGCCCCTCGGCCGACCCATGGGTGGACCCCCTGGCGACCGCCCTCGGTAATCAACACTTTTACAAATTCATCAATGCTGCCTGCTAATATGGAACATACCTGCCTTGTTAATTAATTTATTTTTTCTCTTTGATTTGGTACTTGAAGTTGCATTCCACTTATCTTTTGTTTTAAAGTTGAGATTTGTGGAATGTGTTTGTTTGTGTTACTACTCCACTGTTGTAGGATTAGGATGTGATTAATCTTTATTTTTCTTTCTCTAGGTATGAAATCACTTGCAAGGGGTTTAAGAAATTTGAGAGATTATAAATGACAATGTACCATAATATGATTGTATTTAACACTTTGCTAAAAAGCACCCTTATTTGATAAGAGCTAGTGAATTTCAAATTTTCATCTGTGTGACTAACAAAGAATGTTTGAATTAGTAACTGATCATCCATCAATGGATGTTATATGCTTTTTTTTTCAAAAAAAACTTCTAAATGAGACCTACACAGCACTTTATTCTAGAGTTTTTAGCAACTTGTAAATATGTTCAAATTAAGTTTTTACTTGTATATGTTCAAATTAAGGCCCATAAACGTATTTGTTACTGTTAATAATTTAATATTTTTGATCAAATGATACAGTGGTCCTCCAAGATTCGATGGGGACAGACCCCGATTTGGTGATCGTGATGGATACCGCGGTGGACCAAGAGGACCACCTGGTGAATTTGGTGGTGATAAAGCTGGAGCTCCTGCAGATTACCAACCTACATTCAGGGTAAGCTGTGTTCTCTATAATCTATTTGTTAGATCATAACTGTAGGACTTCTGGTAATTTTGTTTTCTTTGATCGTTATACCTGAAATAGTTTTAGTCTGTTTACAATAATTTTATCCAATTAATTTAAGTTGCAGTCCCTCTAAATCATATTACATTATTTTCATTTTGTTTGTTTTATTAAAACAATTGATTTTACATCACATGTAGCATTCTCTTCATCTTCAGTGGACAATCATTCTCCTTCCTCATTTCTCTCTCTATGCTCTTTGTTTTCTTATTTATGTTACTATGATTGAAATCTATCTAGCATGGCAGAATATAATAAGAGTGTTAATGTGTGGACATGGCTTGTATACATAATTAACATAACACACTGGGTGAAATGTATGGAGTGAAATAATAATATACTTACTCCGTCCCTCCTGACTTGGCTCATTTCTTTTCGGCAAGGGAATTTAGTATAGTAAGGTTGTAGTATAAAGGTGTAAGGCGCACATTTAATATAGTATATAGTGATTGCCAAAAAACGAAATAGGCCAAGTCAAGTGGGACAACCCAAAAAGGAATATGAGCCAAGTTGAGCGGGACGGAGGGAGTAATTATTAGGGAGACAAATTTCAGTTGTACCTTTGTGTTCTTATTATGTAGTAGTTTTTTATGATTGATTTTTATCAAAACACTAGTTTTCTTGACCATGTGTATGTTGCCATGCAGGGTGGTAATGGCGGTGGACGTTCTGGTTTTGGGCGTGGTGCTGGTGGCTTTGGAGCACCATCGAGCTAAAAATCCTTTTCTGGTCTTATTTCATAGTTTTTGGAGAGATTTTGCGACTTGGAATTATGTCAAACTAGAATTTCTGTTTTGCCATATCCAATGTTCTATTTTTTTGGATATCATATATGTTGTGTTTTTTGTGTTCCATTTACTTTTTGTGGTGCAACTTAAGTTACTTAACCTCTGACCTGAGGTGTACGCAAACTATGAGAGTCTAGTATGTACCTAATTGCTAGCCATTTTATTTTGTACGAGTTCTCCTCTACTTGGTTAAAATCTGTCGCTAGTGAGTACATTTTTTATTTTCCTCAACACAGCAGTCTACATAATCATGCTGGAATGTCATTTTAACATAGCAAATTGTAATAATTATTTTAAATATGAAACAACGCTTTTTCTATTTCAGCAGAAATATAATACCCAATTACTTGGAACATGTATGGAAAAATGCTACTCATTTTAGTGGTAAATAGACAACCAACGCTAGTGCAGATCTCTGCCTCTCCCAGCTTCCGGTTTGCAGCAGTTGTTTGCTGACCCATTCTCCCGTTAACTTTCTCCTCCAGTCAGGCAGTGCAGAACCAGCCATCACCATCCGAGCTTTTCGGGGAGGGTTGCGATATTGCGCCTTCCATCCGAGCTTGTTGCGCCTCCCCTGATGTGCCGAGTTCGGCGTCCCCCCTCACTTTTCCAATTTCTGTATGTTTGTGGAAAATATTACCACCCAGATGACTGCCATCATCTCATGCATAAAATTTTGAAGAAAATTGACGAAGATTAAGGTTGTATCATTATTTGGAGGCCATATAATGCAAAAACAAACATAACAATCAATTTTGATCGCCAGAGACGAGGTTCTGAAGTAGTGATTCTCAACTCAAGTCCCCACTAAAATGTAGCGCAGATATTTATCTCATTGCGAAATTAATCAAATAGTAAGTTATACCTCGCAGATATCCCAATTAGAGGTTATATAGCTAACTTGATTTGATCTTTAAAGAGCATAGAAATAAACAACAAAGCAAATTGTGAAGCAAAAAAGCATAACTAGTTGTTTTCAACTGTTTAAAATCGACAACACAAAATTAGAAACAAAAGTACACACATGGAAAACTATACTTATGCTTGATGTAGAAACAATAAAGGAATCATGATCTAATCAACCTCCTCCATCTTGCTCTCTTCTCTCTTCTACAAGTGTTGGCATCTTAGTCTCAACATCTTCGTCCTCAATGATGCTCAGACCCAGCTTGAGCATTCTGTGAATCTGGAAGCGAATGTGTTGGGATCATCCAGACTAAACCCAGAGGTGAGCAAAACAGCCTCAAAAACTTTCACCGACTTGTCGTTCTTATCAGCTTCAGCTCTCTTCCTCAACTCCTCCATGATTCCGTTATCAGGATTGATCTCCATCGTTTTCTTGCTCGACATATAAGACCCCATGCTACCGTCCCTCGGCGCCTGAGCCTTCATGATCCTCTCCATGTTCGCCGTCTACCCGTACTTCCCAGTAACCGGACAGCACGGCGACTCAACAATTCTGTCCGATACAACCACCTTATCCACCCTCTCCCCGAGGATGTCTTTGATCACCTTGCACATGCTATCGAACGACTTCTTCCTCTTCTTCTTCTCCTCCTTTTTCTTCTTCCCATCGTATTCCTTCAGCTGCCCAACTTCATACTCATCAATGGCATCAACCATGTACAACACCTCATATCCCTTCTTCTTGAGACGCTCCAAGAAGGGCGAATTCTCCACGGCCTTCTTGCTCTCTCCTGTTATGTAGCAAATCTCCTTCTGCCCATCCTTCATTTTCGTTACATAGTCCTTGAGGGTTGTCATCTGATCCGCGCTCTTGGTCGAATGGTACCGGAGCAAGTCAGGCCAACTTGGCCCTATTCTGGCTATCTTTATGGATGCCAAGTTTCAAATTCTTTGAGAAAGAGTAAGAGAACAGAACTTGTTGTAATCCTCTTTGTTATCCGCAATCTCGTTAAACATCTTGATGCATTTCTTGACCAAGTTCTTCTAAATCACCTTGAGGATCTTGTTCTGCTGCAACATCTCTCGGGAGATGTTGAGAGGCAAGTCATCGGAATCAACAACACCCTTCACAAAAAGTTCCCCGCAGTTATCATAATGCTTATTTTTACTATTTTTACATCGTGTCATGTACAAACTATATCAATATATATTATACATAATTTTATTACCAAATTCGTGAATGGTGATTAAAAAAACATAGGATATGATAATTAATAATTCAATTGCATAAATTTTACAATTTTCACATGAACTTCATAGTCTACAATTATTTTTTTCTAATTTTTTATCAATATCTATTGAAATATATGTAATCTAATATAGTTCTAAATTAGTCTATCGTTCCAAATAACGTACACAACAACCTAGTTGGCATAAGTATCAATTAATTCACACCTAGAGACTAATTAAGCTTTAATACAGCCGGTAGCTAGAATGCCGCTTACCACATAGACGAATTTAGCATTAGTCGGGCTGCGGAGTGTCGCCTAGCATCTAGGCGGGAATTTTTAGAACACTGGGTGAGCGTCTGATTAGGAAAATTAGGACCTATAGTCATAGGCTTATTTGTGTATGGTGTCATGTTTTGATTAATTCCATTAAACCATAATTTAGTGTTAAATGTTCGTTTATAAACATCAAACAGTGCAATCTCCACATTGTAAACATAAAATCTAGGGTACAAAGCCCTACTTGGTGTAACCTCCACTTTGTAAATGTAAAATCTAGGGTACAAAGCCCACCGACCACTGCTCCCCTGTACTGGATCCGAATAAACAAAAATGTCCCTGTGATATCTCCACTACCACAACCTCTGTTACAAACAACACCAAAATTAATTTCCATCTGGAATGCTGAACAGTAAAAAAAGAAAATGAAAATTCAATTCTCTTTGTTGTGTAAACCACACAAATTGAGAACTTGGAAATCATTCTTTTTCTTTCCCTTTCTTGATTAACTTCTCGTCGATATGGCACAAAACAAATTTCCATAAGGCGTCCGACGATTCCTACTATAATCCATATTATAGCAATTGACCTATTTAGTTAGTCCTCAATCCTCATACACAAAATGCTAGGGACTAGATAACAATTTCGACTATTCAATTTTAAGCATTTACATATTACAATGCTTAATAGCACCAAAAACTATTGAAGGAGGCAGCAACTATAACCGATCAGGTTTCATAACAGCCATAAACTTCATAGTTGTAGTGAACAGATAACGGTAAACATGAGTTTACCCATATGCTTTAGTAGTACAAAAATTTGCTCCAAACCAACTTATGGTAGCAGTAATCACACTATGTGCAACACTCTTACATCAAAGAAAACATAAAACTACTACAGGATGGATGCCGCAGCTTTATTGTAGACGATATTGGACTATCGTGAACGAGGCGACATCATCTATTTTGTAAATCGATTGAGAAGCAAAAAATTTACATCTTCTAGAAAAGCTGCACAATCAGATCAAAATTTGCATTTACAGATAGCAGTGCTCAGAATTTACATTCCCGCAATACAACTCCCTCGCATTTTATTTCATTTGCCCCATATGTACAAGGCACACTAACTGCATAGCTAGAAGAAGATTTAACAAGAACGATACTTACAATTATAGGAATTGGCAACTTTCCTTTAGGACACATCAAAAGTTTGCCCAGAGCCTGCCATTAACAAAGTAGGCATCTAATTCAAAATTCAAATACAGACCCGCCAGTATAATTCATGCAAAAAATGATCTGATTGGTAATACACTGATCCAAGAATGATTCATGGGGAGATATACATATATATTTATAGAAAGAGAGAGAGAGTACCTAAACATCAATAATATGCAAAGTTAGCCTGCATCCTCAGATTGGCTACAAAGGATATCATCAGTTACATCATCGTCCTTCTCAGGGTCAATCTCATATGATGAAAGCAGCCTTCTCTGCAACAGTATCATAACAAAATTTTAGCATATAAGGTGAAGCGGAAAATAACCACTGAACAAATATGTTGATGCTCATGATAATTTTGTGCTTACATGATCCTCAAAATCACGATTAGCCAAATTGATCGAGAGATTTCTCATCAACAATAGTACATGTTTAAGAGAAAAAGGAGAGATCATGAGATGCTAAGAGCTTACAATTAAGATATTTAAATGTCAACTCAGAGAAGTGAACAGGATGTTTTTGATCAAAGTAAAAGTAACACAACATTTGCCCCTAAGATGCATGAGGGAGAGAGGAGGTGTCAAGCATTAAATAGCACTTGGACTAATTACTGTGTTTAAAAGATTTCTATCTTTTTTGAAATATGGAATGATACAAATAAAACAAAAACTCCATGAAAGGGATTAGAAACAACAACAAAGAATCCCACAAAACTCAACTTCAATATTATATTTAATTATTTTAGGTATAGGCTGCTAAGTGGTCCAACCCCTCCACCCCCCACCCCCGGCCTCTGCCCTTGGGGGAGGCTTTCACAGATAACTAAGAGACAGAATATCTCAAGAGGATTTGTAAGATTCAGATAGTCTGGTCGACCAAAAACTAGTTCAGGAAAAATCCAATAATAACTCTATCGGGAAATTCATTTCAGGTGGTGGCAGGTGAATAACATAGAGCAAAGCACCATTGCATGCTTTCAACAGAACATAGATAATTAAAGAAAGGACCGAAAATAGCGGAGAGGCACTACAGCTCTAAAGGAAGGTGCAAAAGTGACCTTCGTCTTCACAAGGTAAACTACCCACAATTGATTAAGAAAAGCTCAAAAGCATATCACATACTTGTCAATATGACACCCCATTACAAGCCTTGAGATCCATCTCATTTTCATTTCTTGTTTCATTGACTAAAGCAAGCCACAGTTTTGAGTCTATTCGATTTCTAAAAATGTTTGCTAATCCTGAACTTTTCGAGGAATATTGCTGCAACAAGGCGATCAGAAGAATCAAGTTTAGAAAGCATACTGTCTCAATATCAATTGGGTCCATCTTCTTCAATTTCTGCAAATGGCCAGTCACATTTGGGTCAAAGACACTGCCTATGAAATTGTACACTTGACCAAAATCAGGGAGAACTGCATTCAAAAGAAAATAAAGGTTAGTAAAAACTTGAAGGTAATAAGACAGTAATATGTCAGATACCAGTGCAGAGTAAAGATTAAATTATATCTTGGACAAAGGGAAATGTTAAAGTAGCCTAGCAGGACCACATGCGGCATAATGGAGCACGTAATACATAATAGTGCTATATTAGATAAGCAAGAAAACCAGATTCAAACATCAAATTAGCCTACAGTTGCACATTAGCTAATAAGCTAAATGATTACATTGATGAATCAAAAGCAGAAGCAGTTATAGTGCAATGTAAATACATCTCGAGATACTATAATCACGAGCAAAATTTATAGCAAAGATAGCGCAACAAGTTTGAACTTTATCATGAACTTTATTTTGGGGGGTAAGCATAGATTTCAAAAATATGATTGACATCTTATTGGCACTAGAAAACATATGATCATCTGAATAATCCTTTATGTTTAAAACAAAAGATTGGAAAAAAACAAGGCAGGTAATGCCGTCATGTCTCCTCTTTTACGTTGTACCATCACTAGTGTTATAAATATAATCATCTCACCTGTGGGTCTTGTCCTTGTTGTGCTGTCATTGCTACCAGAAGAGCAAATATAGGGTATTGTCTGTCCGGCATATCTGGCATCACCTGCAACAGAACAATAACTTAGCTTTAGCAATAAAAAAAGAAGATAACCCTTAATGCTCCATTGACAGGGAAGAGGAGTTAACCTCCAGTTGCATGCGAAAAATTGGTAGTCGGAGAAGGTTTCTCTGTCCAGTCAGGTATAGATGCAGCAGATTCATTTCTAGGTAATGCAGAAGGATCCGGTCTCCTTACAAATCCACTATCAGGGACAGCCGATGAGGCTTGGAAGGATGATCTCTCTTGTGAAAGAACAGGAGCTTTAATAAAAAAAACGGTTAGGTTACTTTAAACATTGTCACTTTGAGCATGATTCAATAGAAATACTGTATACCAATTTTAGAAGCTTTCTGTGGGTATGGATGAGCAGCTTTTCTTTAGCTTTTCTTTTTGGTCGAGGTGGAGGAAGATGTTCATTGGTTCCACTCTTTTGAACTTTTAGAAAATATTTCCGTGCATGGCTACATATCTACAAAAGTTATAATCTGTCTCAAGCTACTGTGAGCAACATATAACTTCACTTCATAATATAGATGAAGAGATAATACTATCTCACATCACTAGAAATAATGGAATAATGTATCCTCCATTCACCACATGCAAGTCAAAGGGACTATAGGGATAACAACAAAGTCCAGAAATATTACTACTTATAATCCAACAGTAAGTAGACATCATGAAAATTCAGCAATACCTGAATTACTGTTTTTGATCCAATAAATGCTTCAATCTTCTTCCAATCACGATCAAAGCTGTATATTGATAAAAGAATATAATCTTCGTAAATTACAATAATCCAGTAAGTGCAAAAAGTTGCAAATCGATTGAATCTAAATTCTAACGGTATAAATAGAACTAACACCCCCCCTCCCAAAAAAAATGATACAGAGTTCATAAGCTCTTCTCAGTCAAAGAAATTGCACTGCAATAAAGGAAGATCAAATGTAACAGCCCGTAAAAAGCAGGCTGCTCAAAAATACGAGATTTTTAAAATTTTTTAGTTGTTTGTTATTTTACGTGTGTTATTTCTCTATTACTATATAAAGTGATTACGTGCTTAGTGTAATTATATTCATTGTTGCATGCTTAATTGTTATATCTAATTTCGGTAATTGGATTACGTGACTTAAAATTCCTTATTTATTTCTATATGATTATTTCATTGTTATGACCTATATGAATCATTTTCTTAATCTATATGAATTATTTCATTACTATAATCAGGCGACTTATGCAATATTTTTGAAACTAGGAGGAAATAGGGAACTTAGTCTATTAAGTGCTTTATCTCAATAACTTAGAGGTCATATCATCATCCTTATGCATAAATCATTCCTAACCAATTGCATGAGCCCAACTGATAAGTCCCATTTTATAGCGTTTTTGCATGGTGTTTTATAAAGTTGTTGGCTTCGTTGTTGTTAGTTTTAGCTCGTTTATGCATTGAGTTCATGATTTGTCGAGCTTTACTATGCTTTGGATAGTTTGTGGTGTTTTGTAGGTTCATTGGCATGAAAACATACACCAAAGGACATAAGTAAAGACCCAAGACATCGAG
>JAYJMF010000034.1:1867300-1882883 GCA_036873715.1 Salvia sclarea | reverse complement strand
GCAGCTTGTTGTCCATCCAACAGTCGAGGTATAGGCGGGAATAAGCTAGAAGGTTTCTAGGTCGAATAGAAATTTTCACAGGATTTCCAGCAGTGCGCAGTCGTGGGAAAACATCTGTATCTGGTGCTCCAGAAGTCCCCTCGTGACCTATAAGATACCGTTGGAAAACTCTTTCACAGATCTACAACCTGTGTTAGGTCTGCAGACTAAAGGAGATCGTTTGGAGGTCCAAATCTCTGTCTGAAGTTGTCTGTCGAGTTCTGGAAGTTTGCTGCGAATTTTTAAAGAATGTGGGAGTTCTAGCCATCTACATACAACATCCAACAATCCAAGATTCGGCATTGAGAGGTAGAATTCGAACCCTTAGGAGCATGTTAGGGTTCGTGTGTCCGTTTTACCTCTGTGCTTTCGTGCGTTCTTGTGTAGATATTAGGAATAGAATTGCATGTAAATTCGATTGATTAGTCCTATGAGATCCTGGCAGTCGGAGCCGCTCATCCCGGTTCCATCATAAACTATCTAAAGTAAAATAATAACAGCACCACACGTTCAAAAACATGCGACACACACATTGAAAAGTATATGCGCTATCTATGGCCATATTAATAATTTGCAAATGAAATTCTTGTGGGTGAAAACTATAATTAAATAGCAAAAACTTGGATGAAGTTGTAAGAAAGAAAATGATAATGGATAACCCAAAATTAATGTATGAATGATGTTGTTTCTCAACATTTTATTTGGTCCTATGCATAGAGCTTAGATGCTTCGTGCTTCATTGGTGTTCCGTGCAGTATGGCCATATGAACGTACCAATCTTAGTTTAATACACGCTTTCGCATTATGGAATTTCAGATTTTTAGCTAAATTCTAAACAGGAGGTATTGTAGTAATATGTAATGAGAATCTTAAAAAGAAGAAATAAAAAGTAAAGACAATGAAAAGTAGGAAGAATTGAAAGCTCAAATGTAGATAGCAATGATAAAATGGTGGAAGCTTAAATAGAGTTTTCTATTAAATATTTTAGGTAGTATATTGGCATGAAATATTATAATTGTAATAATATCAATAATTATTTTTTGTAATATTGTAATCATGATTGTTGCTAATCCATTCCCAATAATCTATAAATGTTCATTTTTTAATCTATGACATGCGTGGGCATCCGCTCCTGTTTTGCAATATATACATTAGAGATTAGAGATAAGCTAGTTACTACATAAGAAGTCAATCTTTCCATTAATTGCTGAGCTATGGCTCCTATTTTACAATAATAATGGATTCCACTAATCAGAAGCAATAATCATAGAAGTAATGATCATGGATAAATGTACGTAGACATATATGAACTGAAATTTATCCCACTAATGAGAAGCAATAATCATGGAAGTAACAATCATGGATTAACGTATGTAGAGACGTATGAGCGATTTGAATTACATATAAATTATTGTTTCCGGAGCAACAATTATGGATGAAACGGAAATTAGTCAAAATTAGAAAAAGTAACAGTTGACATTATAATAATTAAAATATTATTAATCATTTTATGGGAAAAAAAATTAACTAATAATCATAAATGCACTTTTCGCCGAAATTTTTTTTGTGAAAAGGTTTCACTTTTATATAGGTATAGATTACGTTTACATATATACGTCACACTATTCAAATTTAAAATATATTTTTCTTTCAACCCCCACCAACCTTAATTATAAGGTGATGTATATATACATTGGGAGCACCAGAATTTTGCCTTTAATTAATATTTCTTTTCGATATAATTTGTGTAAGACTATCACACTGGTGAATATCCCCAATTGCTAAGAATTAATTTTCAGAGATGATATTATTAAATAAATTACTAAATAGAATTTGCCTTATGTACATTGTACGGATATAATTATAATTATTTAAATGAAAAGATAATTATAATTAATATATATTCATATATATATGAAACGCCTTATGATATCACAAATTTTAAAACTT
The DNA here is from genome assembly GCA_036873715.1 of Salvia sclarea. Lineage (NCBI taxonomy): Eukaryota > Viridiplantae > Streptophyta > Magnoliopsida > Lamiales > Lamiaceae > Salvia > Salvia sclarea. The sequence goes on along the minus strand of JAYJMF010000034.1, from coordinate 1,880,894 downwards.
ATCACTTACTAATAAACTACAGTCATAGTTATTTTATTAAGGAATGTAGTATTGTAGTAGTACATTCTTTTCTTCAATTTATTAATTGGTTTACCATTGAAATAAAATACAAATGAATACTAATAAAATAAAAGTTTTATTTTCATGTATGTATCAGTTTTATTCATCAATTTTTTTCACTTTATATGAATATTATATATCATTTCCGTAGTTATTTTTAAGCTATTAGTAGAATAGTATTTTTTTTAGTGAATATTAATTAAGTTATGGCAAAGATGCAAAAAGACCCCTAAACGTTTTCGCAGAAAGCAAATATACCCCTAACGTTTGATTTGGGGCATTTATACCCTCAACCTTTTAGAATAACGTATGCTAAATCAAACGTTAGGGATATAAATGCTCTCAGCGGAAACGTTTAGGGGTCTTTTTGCACCTTTGCACATTAAGTTATTCTAAAGTGTATTGTTTGGTCCTTTAGTATACTGAACAGGTGTATGTGGGGTGGGTGGGGGGGGGGAACCTGAATGCAACATTTTGAAATATGCAGTGGAATATTAAACAGCCTATAGTTATGAATCCTACTGACTGAGATTTTCAGGTCAGTTGGACTAATAACTAATACGGACTGAATTTAGTCAGTTACAGCTTAAACTGTGAGATTAAAATCAGAGTTGCTTTAAGAGATTTCTTTTTAGTAAAACTGAGCAACAAAGAGATAGAACGAGAGGAATAAGGTAGCAAGACACAAACAGCTTTTACGTGGTTCGGAGAGATCAACTCCTACATCCACGGACTAACACCTTCAGTCAATTCCCTATCAAGTGGCTTGTGCTTGCGGGTGCACAACAAACCTTTGTCATCGTACCTCAGTTAACGGTGCCGACGTATCGTGTCGGATTCCTCCTTAGCTTGCAGGTGCTAAGTAACCTTTACAAGAATTCTAACGACTAGAAAACTAGTCTAAACTTCTAAACTCTAACTTTAATACAAGATTTGACCTAAGTAAAGAAAAAACTCCAACTACGAATCCTAAGCAAAGATAAGCTTGAGAAGACAGAGGGTAAGAGAATTGTTACAAGTAGAACACAATAGCACAAAACTTTTCTTCTTCGATGCTGTGAGTTGAGAAATAATTTTTGTAGTGGTTCGGCAAGCTCACAGAATCGGTAAGGAAGAAGGGTGAGGAAGACAAATATTTATAGGTATATTTGAAAGAGAGATCCGTTGGAGGGAGATCTCAAATTCAAATTAGCCGTTTGAGATAGACAAGCCAAATCCGCTGGGAAAATGACATCTTGGCCTTCACTCTAGTCTTCTTTCCTTGTAGCAGATAGTCAATTAGACTAGTAGGTCTTTGTACGATATCGACTGCTTTTCTTGATATCCAATGAAATCCCATAAAGCTTCTGTCAAAACGTACTATGAAGATCACAGCCTATCTTGAGCATTTAATGCTATAAGGCGGATGAATAATCAGCCTGAGTAGAGAGAGATTCGGCTCAGTTTTCTTCTGATTTTCAGCAAAGCTGAATTTAGACAAGGAAATTCAGCCCGCATAGATAGAGTTTCAGCAGAGCTAGGAATCAACAAAACGGTTACGTTGATATGCTGAATACTGAATAGAATTCAGCCCACGTAGAGTTAGATTTAGCAAGGATGAATTCTTGAAATTCAGGTTGTCTTAGGTAAGATAAGTCAGCATCAGCAACAGTATCCTTTCAGCAGAATCACAGCATCGGCAACAATCTTCAGAAATCCAAGATCAAATCTTAGTCTAAATTTTATCAGCTATACTCATGATCCAATAAGTGAACTCAGATCACATGTTTTGATATCAGTCAAAAACTATTTAAGGATTTTTCCCAACATGTATCATCCAACACGTTATAATAAATAAAATCATTTTTCTTTATATCTATATTATTTTATGAGATTGTTAATAATAGTACTCAACACCTATTATATATTAAAATATTAACATGATGTTCCATACATAAGAAAATGTCATTATCAAAATTCATAATAAATATTTATTAGATATGTAAATTGGCTATAAAATCATAAATTATAGGTGATTTTGATTTTTTTCATAAACTATAAAGTTAGTGGCTAAATACATATAATTTTATTATTTTGATAATTTCCTTGATATAATTGACAAATTAAAGATAAATTCTCTTGGATATATTTTTTTTGAAAAATAATATTATAACTATTTTAATATAGAGTTTATAAAATTTAACCATTCAAATATAAAAGATAAAAATTTAGCTTTCTTACCTTATTATCTCTTTCCTAATATTTTTATTATTATTTTTTATTTAGTAATAAGATTTGGTGCATCCGCTAAAAATCGCTTGTTTGATTTCTAGTCAAATTATTTCTCATTTCTTCCTAAACGAAAATGCAAAATGCTTCGTAAAAGATTTTATTAAATGCAAGATACTATCCCTTCGTAGTCCAATTTTAATGGTTGGAAGGGGAAAGTTTGATGCGGAGGAGGTTTCTAGACATTACCATATTCACTAAAATTGTTTTGCTAACTAACATCTTTAAAATAAATTTTCGTGATAACAACATGCTTGAATTTTACATGAATTAGTATTAACGTAGTCAAACTCGTGAAATATTAAATTTTACGTGAATTGGTATCAAGGTAGTCAAACTCGTGAAAATATCGAATTTTACGTGAATTGGTATAAACATAGTCAAACTCGTGAAATATCGAATTTGCGTGATTTGGTATTCGTGAAATATCGAATTTTATGTGAATTGGTATTAACCTAGTCAAACTCGTGAAATATCGAATTTTACGTGAATTGGTATCAAGGTAGTCAAACTCGTTAAATATCGAATTTTACGTGAATTGGTATTAACATAGCCAAACTCGTGAAATATCGAATTTTACGTGATTTGGTATTCGTGAGTTCTCATCATTTTCATTTTTTACGTAAAATGGTATTACGGTAACCTCGTGAATTCTAATCATTTTTATCTTCTACGTGAATTAATATTAAAGTAGTTAACTTCGTGAATTATCATCATTTTTCATATTTTACATGAACTATAGTATTGAATATAAAAAAAAATTAAATATGAATCATTTTTCATATTTTACATGAATTACGTGAATTAAATATTTTGTTTGACAATTGTTTAATATTAAAAGAAGATAAGGATCCATCAAAATAGATAAACGAAAATCGAAAAATGAATAAGAAAAAAAAAAAAAACAAATCTGATCAGCAAATCAGAAGTAAATCTAAAAGAATTAAATATAATTAATTAAATATTTAAATGGTTTTCTTTTTAATTGATAGGTTAAATTTATCTTTTATAAAGTAAAATGGTTTATTTTTATTTTTTTATTTGATGGGTTAAATTTTGTCTTTACTATAGCAAAATGGTTAAAATCACCTATTTCATCTACTATTTTATCCCTACCCGACAACAATCCCTAATTTAAAATTATAATTAATTAATAATTCTATCAAAGTAAAGATTTTGATAACTGCTTATTCTTGAATAACCATAGCCACCCAACACCTCTTCTTCTTCTTCTTCTTCTTCAAAATCATACAGTTATTTGATTCGAAGTGGATGATTCATCAAAATTCATCTTAGTATTCATAAAAAGAGCAGATCTCTTCCAACAAAAGTTATTTTTTTATGTTTATGGATTTGCGAAATATTCTCTGCGCCGGCTGTTGAACATACCAAACATTGATCTGTAATGAATCAATTTCTAGTTTTTCAATAAAATTGGCCAATTTAAGAGGTATAATCCCCACATATTAAATTTGATGATGAGTCGATTCATAGGACCTTATTCAATCGTGTATGGCCGTGATTACTAACAGTAGATCATTTGGTCGCGTAATATTTCTTCCATATAGTGATCTGTGCATTTGGAAGTAAAAATCTGGACATTTGCAGGGAACAATGTGTACATTAGATTTAGATGAAGTTTATCTGTGCCATGGGGGCTATACAATGCCGATGCCGAGGAGGTTCTGTTTTTTTGGATTTTGTTTATTTAATTTGATAAATTTTTATTTACACAAAATTTATAAGTAAAGGCTGTAGGGATAAATTAATACATATATTATTATATTTATTAATTAGGCGGCTACAGTGAATAAAATGGGAGCTATGTATAGAATCCCCCTTTCTTAAAATGGTCCAACTTTGGCCCATGGAAATGAGCCCAATGAAAATTAGATAAATATACTTTTGCGGTCGAGAAAACAATAAAAATGAAATGAAATTTACTTGATAAGCACTCTTTTATTCGCTTCGGGCCTTATAGCTGAATTAGGGCTGTATGGTAGCATTTTCAGCTTCCCCATGTCCAATTATAATTATATTCCTCCTATGAGTGCGACGGTATAATTAATTAATTTAAATCTGTTTGACTTTTTGGGCAGAATATTACTGGTGGATAATTTTATTGTTGTTTTTTTCCCCATTATAACCCTAAAGGCTTACAGGTAATGTAGGAGTAATTTTCAATAGATGTATAAATATGTAATGAGATATAGTCATGTTTATTGTTATTAATTAATGTTTGTCATAATTATCTATAACATTTTCTCTCATCCTTTCAGATTTTTGTCATTCTTGAAGATCACCCTCTCTCCAAAATTCTCTTTTCTCATGTCATGATGAGTACAAATTAATAAATTTGTGATTTGTTCAACGTTTAGTTACACATGCAACAATAAAATTGATCTTTGAGGTATATATATAACATTAAAAGTAGACAGTAAGTTTTGCCTCGGGTGAGTTTTCAAATATTATTATAATCACTGGAAGCTCTAAATATTTATATAAAAATATTAACTATTTGAAGAGTTATAACTCGTAGAAATATAGTAGTATGAAATATTTGTTATATGAATGCTTACAAGGTGGATTGTTAGTTAAACGTATCTATGTTTCTTCGGAAAAAGTTTATTGCCTCAATATAAAACTAATTTTATCCAAACAATCAAATTACTCGAGAGTTACATAGTACAAAAATATAAGAAAATTTTAGTGTATGATTGCATAAAAAAATAGAAATTCATATAGATACAACAACTAATTTTAGTCTTCGAGGGTATCATTACATTCAAGACGACCTGTTTCAGTAAAAAACTATACAGTAATTGGAAAAGGTACAATTACTAAAAAAAATGGGAAATAAATAATGGCCAATCTCTCGTGGCCTAAATATCAATTTGGTTTGTATAAATTAATTTTCCTTTTCAGTTTGCAAGATTTAGCCCTATTAGCAGTATCATTATTCAGCCCTTGTAAAATTGTGATACCAATATTAGAAATACAGATACCTATATGTATATGTGTGTGAAAAGATCTCCGCTAGTCGTCGTCTACTCTTTCAATCTCTAATCAATCCACACTTGGAAGCGAGTTCTGATAATCCCATCAATGGCGTCTTCCGATCTGGAGAGAATGGCAAAAGAGGCTTTCATCGATGACCACTTCGAGCTCGCCGTTGACCTCTACACTCAGGCCATTGCGCTGAGCCCTACCGCCGCCGAGCTCTTCGCCGACCGTGCTCAAGCAAATATCAAACTCCGAAACTTCACTGGTAATCTCAAATACTAGAAGAAGAAATAAATCTTTTCGCTTTTACTTATGTTTCTGACAATTATCAGAGTTGTAATGGAGTTGAGTTCTGCTATTGCTTGTTTTTTTATCCCACACGCAAAATTACAATGATCAATCAAATTCTTTCACCCTCTTTTTATGGGTAGGGGTTTATGGGTTGGGGCCGGCGGCGGCGGTCAGTAAATGTGTAATTGGGATCTCTCTGATTTGTTGATCCAAGACAAGATATAAGGAGTTTGAGTGTGTTGACAGTTTTGCACTTGAAGATAACTGTTCGTGATTGCATTTTCTTGAAAAGATGCAGCTCCGGCGCTTAAATTTGTAGCTAATTGATTCTGAAATCAGTTAATGCTAGCAATTGATAATTCTAATTCTTACTCCAAGGTTTTGACTCTTCGATTCCAAATGAATTGTTGCGTTATTGTGGACATGAGGTTTAGAAGTCAAGTTACTTTGTATATTTACTGCTGTTAATTTTTTCTGTTAATTATTTGGTGAGCAGAGGCTGTTGCAGATGCAAATAAAGCAATCGAGTTGGACCATTCAATGTCTAAAGCTTATCTGCGTAAAGGGTGAGTTTTATAAGGGGACTAGCGTAGCATGCTACATGATAATGTGCTAAGTATATTGTAGAACTTCTGCTTTTAATGCTTCTTAAATAAAAAATGAATATAAAACTAAACGTTGAAACTATAAATGTTACGAATCAGGTTATTAATCAACTAAAATATTGTCTGGAGTCTGGACATGTGTTTTTATGTAATTAATTAGTATTTTGCCTTATAAACTCCCTGCCTCTTCTGGTCCTCTTTCTGTGTTATCCTTAAAGTGCACATTATGTTTGTTCTTTGAGTTACTGCTACCCTGTCAATGGAGATGCTTTCTTGTTTCGTTCTTTTATATGAAAATGGTTTCTGTGGAATTTTTTTTCCTCTCAATCCATAGACGTTTGCACTTGAAATGTATACTGTTTAAGCATGCTATAGATGCTTTCTGAAATGGTATTTGGGAAGTTTCTATTTTATAAACTTTAAACTGCTAATTAATATGAAACATATCCTCTATTCAGCAACTTCATAGTATGGCCCCCTTTCTAAAAAAATGTATTTTTGCAAAATAGTTGTCTAATACTCCCTCCGTCCACCAAAAAGGTGCACAAACTTTATTGACACGGGTTTTAATAAGTTGTAATGAGTGTAAAGTTAGTGGAGAAGAGGTCCCACAACCGTAAAGGTAATTGTAGATAAAGTAGTGGGCCATGACAGGTTTTTTTGTAAATAAGTGGGTAGTACAAAGGGGAAAAATTAGGAGAATTGTGTGGGGTCCTTGTCGATACAAAGGAAAGTGCACATTTTTCGTGACGGCCCAAAGGGGAGATAAATGCACGTTTTTGGTGGACAGGCGGAGTAAAAGGTATTCAATTGTTTGGATGCATAAAATGCTAGCCATATGCACCTTGCCCATTTCATTAGATGCCAGCATTGCAGCCTCAAATGCTTTTGGCTGCTTGGTTGTTTCCAGTTTGCTGTTTCTACTAAGACTTATCGGGATTTTGCTGAGTAGATTTATTTCGTAGCTATAATCAAACGTCTGCTGTTTTTATTTATTTATTACTCACTTTGTCCCATTATAATTTATAAGTGGCAAGTTCCTTTTGTGCAGTGGTAGGGCCCACAAGTTTTGAGTAACTTTTCAAGGCAAAATTGTTTCCTTTTTGGCTACGGGCCACTTATAGCGGGACGGCCCAAAAAGGAAACAATTTTGCCTCGAAAAGTTACTCAGAACTTGTGGGCCCGACCAGTTTACAATGAACTTTGCTCTGCAGAAAAGGAAACTGAAAGTTTTGATGTGATTATTTATTCATACGCACTATTGATGCAGAAAATTGGGTTCGGTTTTACTATAATCATCTGATATTTTGAAAGCCACTTTCTTGCAAACTATAATTTCTTTTAAACTTTTTTTTTTTTGAGCTAATGGTCAATTTGATCGTTTGAAAATTAACTCTGCACATTTGAAAATTTTGTGCTAAATGTTGCTCTTGCACAGTTTTGAGTTTTTGCTAGTGAATGCGATATTAATCATAGATGTAAATAGATCTAAATAGGGTATTATTGTGCCACTCTCCAAATTTAGCTAACTGCAGCTTTTATTTTCATCATATAGTTTGGCATGTATTGAGCTTGAAGAATACCAGACTGCTAAGGCTGCTTTGGAAACTGGTGCTTCTTTGGCGCCTAGCGACTCCAGGTTTACCAAGTTCATCAAAGAATGTGATAAGCTCATAGCAGGTACTAAGTTTGCGGAAATATTGTTTAGCAGAGATATCAAACAATATTACAGTGTCTTACTAAGTTTGCATGAGCTATTAAACTATATTTTCTTGTAAACTAGCTTCTGGAAACAATATTACAGTGCCACATGTTGAGTTTCAACTAGTTCATTAGATATTAAGCGCGTGGTGGTACTCTGTCTTGCTATCAATGCTTTTTTTTTTATGTGCTTGTCGTACAAGACACTGAGTTTTCCTAACCCACTTGAGATGCATATGAAGCTTACCTTCATGGATCTCTTTTTATGATTTTGTGTTGTAGTTTGTTTGCATCCATATTTATAATTTGGTTTGTATGTTCTGATTTTTCAAATATAATGCTGATTGTGGGCTACTACCTTGGTGGTATAACATCCTCATAGAGGCATTTCTTGTTTTACAAAGATTCCACACAGCACGCATTAGGTTCTGTGCGATTCTTTGTCAGTCATTTCTACTCATGGAGTGCTGTTTGAAGCTCTTAAACTGTACCTCTTAGTTTATATAATTTTTGTTGTTGTTTGCTTGACTGTAATCTATTCATGACACTAGTTTGAGTTATAACTTATAACTCTGCTTTTGGATCTCATATAGGGTAAATGTTTCTTCTACATGCTTGTAGCTGATTTTGATGAACTTCTTTTGGTTTTTTTGGCTAAGATTTTTTAACATTGTTTATGAAACTTTTGTTGAAATTGTATTGTTGGGTTTGGTATTCTTGTTATGCTGTTGACATGAATTATTTTAGCAGTTTGTTATTTGCCATTACTGTTGGGATGTAAAATATCAATTTTTCTGCGCATGCTTTTATACTCTGGGATTTATATGTTATTTGTTTCTGATATTCAGAGGAAGCTGCAGAGTTTTCTAAGGTATTGCAGAACAAAGCTCCAAATGATATTGCTCCGAATAATTTACCATCAGTTGGCTTATCAAGTCAAGGAACAACTACTACAGTGTCAACCACCAAAACAAAATACAGGTAGGTGGGACTATTGAGTTATTGCAATCATTAGATCAAGCTACTGGGTTTTCATTTTTTTGGTTTTTTTTAGGGAAAGTTTGTAACTCATTCCTGCGGTGGCTAATTTTCTTAAAATAAGTACATCAGAGTAGTCGGAAACTTGTCCTGGTAGTTATGCATTCTCTTTCAGTAGGATCTATTAAGTTGTGAAGGAAGATTTCAATAATATTTTACTTAAATTTATGGATCCATCCTTCATAGTTCAGTTTTTCATTTTCATGTTCTACAGGCATGAATTTTATCAGAAACCAGAAGAAGTGGTGGTAACTATATTTGCAAAGGGCATACCAGCTAATAATGTTGTTGTTGACTTTGGTGAACAAATAGTAAGAGTTTCATGATCTAGAACTTTAGCTCTTTGTGTTCTTATTTCAATTGTTTCTTCATTTTTGCTGACATGTCTACTCCTTTTTCTCCTTGATTTATATCCAGCTTAGTGTGACCATCGAGTTGCCAGGTGAAGAAGCATATCGTTTTCAGCCTCGCTTATTCGGAAAGGTAAAGTAATAAATGCTGCTATTAGGCTGCTTTGGGCAAAATTGAACTTCCCTGTGACAAGGGAATCTTTTTGAGTTTTGTGACATGACTGACTGGAGCAAAACCTGTGGTGGCTTGGGGTTGATAATCCAAATTATAGGGGTAGTGCAGTCTAGATCTAGTGTAATGCTACAAACACAATCAGTGCACTTGTCTTCTGATATAATGTTCTTGTGAACAGATATTTCCTGCAAAATGTAGATACACCGTCATGTCTACAAAAATTGAAATCCGACTAGCCAAAGCAGACTCTGCACATTGGACTTCCCTCGAGTTTAACAGGGATGTTGCAGTTGTACAAAAAGCTACTGTATCATCAGGTGACCATCTAGACATTATCTAGACATAGGGCTGTTTGTAGTTACAGTGCCATGCAACATATGTTTGAACCTTTATTTTTGTATTCAACAGTCAGCAAACCCACTTATCCTTCCTCCAAACCGAAAGGAGTAGATTGGGATAAACTGGAAGCTGAAATGAAAAAAGAGGTTTGTAAATTTGATATTATCATATTAGCCATTTTACTGTTCTTTTTATGCTTTCAACTTTTCTGCATGCCCGTATCTCGTACTCCTTTATCACATGATTGGTTGTATTGTCTGTTTTTTTGAGAACCCATTCATGGTATTATCTTATGTCAGGAAAAGGATGAGAAACTGGATGGTGATGCAGCTTTGAACAAATTTTTCAGAGACATCTACAGCGATGCTGATGAAGACACAAGAAGAGCAATGAGCAAATCTTTTGTAAGAACTGCTAGCTATCCTTTTTCTCAAACAAAATCACTACTGGGAAACATTCTTTTGTAAAATCAGCATTACCCTCTGGCTGTTGATATATTGTGCAACATTGTTAATGTATTCTGTTCTGGTGGTAATCCATAGGTTGAGTCGAATGGGACGGTGTTATCGACAAACTGGAAAGAAGTGGGTGGCAAGAAGGTAGAAGGAAGCCCCCCTGATGGTATGGAGTTGAAGAAATGGGAATATTGAAATCTTTGATCTCACATGTTTATTACAAGATGAAATAACTTAGTTACAGATTGTGACTGAACTTGTTCATATCTTTTCCCTGATCCAAGTTGAGTTCGTTCTACCCTCACAAACTTCAGTTGAGAGTGAATTTCTTATAGATATGTAAGGGTGTTTGCATGTTTTTGGCATCTAGATTTGTCTTGGTTGCTTTGTGCAGTTTGATTTACTAGTATGCTTAGGTTTGGTCATGTTGAGAAGTTACAGCTCACAATTAACTTTTCATCTCTCATGTATATAAGTATTATATTTGGAAAATTAGAAGCTTTTAGCTCACGAATCACCTCTCCCTAAAATATACTGTTTAAAGCATGCATGTCTAAGATAATGATGTTTTCAGCTGCATAAGTTGGTTAATTTGGTCGATATACACAAACTATTGGAAATAATTTTTTAAATTTTAAATTATTGATTTTGCATCAATTATACCCTGCTTCAATTTTCTGATTACAGAGAAATGACGTGGTACGTTGAAATGCCACAATGTAATTTTTTCGAAAGAAATGTGAAGATTATGTAAAATAATATTTCATTCGTCCCACTAAACTAAAGTATGCTCCAATTCTTTTTTGGTTGTCCTTAAAAAGTTGACCCCATTCCATTGATATTCGTGTATTTTGAGTTGTAAAATACTTAGTAGAATATAAAGAACAGAGTGCATGTCACTGCTCGCGTAAGCATAGATTTGTTGGTTTGTAATTTAATATTGTCCCCAATGAGACTGATTGGTGTAATTGGGGGCACTATGCCAATGAGTAGGCGCCAACAAACGTGAAAATTTTGTCGACCCTTGGCTTTTTACCTAATCCTATATATATATAAATAACACAACACAACACAACACAGATGAAATGTGATAGAAAGATGGCAAGTATAGTCCTCTATCCATCTCCAGGAATGGGCCACCTTGTGGCCATGGTGGAGCTTGGCAAATTCATCCTCCAACACCACCCCTCCCTATCCATCGTTGTCCTGGTGGCGCCGCCCTCCTTCAACACGGGCTCCACCATGGACTACGTCCGCCACATCTCCGCCACCTTCCCCTCCATCGCCTTCCACCACCTCCCCGCCGTCTCCCTCGACCTCGACGCCTTCCCCTCCATGGAGGCCGTCATCTTCGAGGTCCTCCGCCGCAGCAACCCCGGCGTCCGCTCCGCCCTCGACTCCCTCTCCCCCGTCTCCGCCTTCATCATCGACTTCTTCTGCACCCCTTCCCTCTCCATCGCCACCCAACTCCATATCCCCACCTATTACTTCATCACCTCCGGCGCTTACATCCTCGCCTTCTTCCTCCACTTCCCAATCATTCACGAATCCACCACCAAAAGCTTCAAGGACATGAACAACGAGCTCATTTATGTCCCCGGTGTGCCTCCTATTCCCTCCTCCGACATGATGAAGCCGATGCTCGACCGGAACTCCTCCGAATACCAGAGCTTTCTCGATTTCGCCATCAATATGCACAAGTACTCAGCTGGATTAATCGTGAACACATTTGAAAACTTGGAGGCTAAGCCTCTTCGAGCCATTAGGGAAGGGAAATGCATCCCCGGCGGCTACACGCCGCCGGTTTTCTGCGTGGGGCCGCTCTTGGCGGCCCAAGACAGCGAGCACGCCTGTATAAAATGGCTGGATGCACAGCCTAGTAAAAGCGTGGTTTATATATGTTTCGGCAGTTTAGGTTTGCTGTCGGCGGCGCAGCTGAGAGAGGTGGCGGTGGGGTTGGAGAGAAGCGGGAAGAGATTCGTGTGGGTGGTGAGGTCGCCGCCGTCGGAGGATAAGAGCAAGAGGTTCCTACAGCCGCCGGAGCCGGACTTGGAGGCGCTGCTGCCGGCGGGGTTTGTGGAGCGGACGCGGGAGAGGGGGCTGGTGGTGAAGACGTGGGCGCCGCAGGTGGCGGTGCTCAACCACGCGGCGGTGGGGGGGTTCGTGACGCACTGCGGGTGGAACTCGATTCTGGAGGCGGTGTGCGCGGGCGTGCCGATGGCGGCGTGGCCGATGTATGCGGAGCAGCATTTCAACAGGTTGGTGATGGTGGAGGACATGGGACTGGCGCTGAGGGTGGAGCAGGCGGAGGATGGGTTCGTGGCGGCGGAGGAGGTGGAGAGGCGGGTGGTGGAGCTCATGGAGGGGGAATCGGAGGTCAGGAGGGAGGTGGAGGAGATGAGTGCGGAGGCAAAGGCGGCTCTGGCGGAGGGGGGAACTTCGCTTGCCGCGCTGGGGAAGATGGTCCAGTTGTGGAACAATTCTGCTTAATTTTTTCCATTTTCAGTCGGTGATAGCTGGACAATGTTTTCATTTGGGTTGGGGACCCATAAATTCCACTAGTTGAAGGAACCAGAAATTCCTCGATGCGCGCAATCACATTTCCTTCATTATGCAAACTATACAATAACGTAGTATTATAGTATATTCAATTCCATTATTGCGTTAATTAATGCAGCATCCTCACATATACGTACACTCCCTACAATAATTCATTAAGTTTGTAATAATATGTAATAATTTTTTGACCGAATTTATTGGAAAGGAAAAAGGATCTGAAAAACCACACTCAACATTATCAAACAGTACACTCGAGAATTTCGATCGAACAAATGACCATCCCGACCTTTTTTTTATTATTAATCGGACAATATTAATTGTTAGTAGTTAGTTCACCAAACACTGAACACTCCAATAAATCATCACCAAACCTCCTTATAACTCCAAAAAAATTCGTTCATCCCGACCCTTTTTAATCCTATTGAATATAATTCTCCAGCACAACATGTATTACCATAGTTTGTCGCTAAGCACATCAAATATGATAATCACTGGTTCTTCATTATTCATCATTTGCCCCATAATATAGTATATAAAACATGTTGGAAATTTTTTAATTAATGTTGTAACCGGTTTAAATTATTCTCATGGCTGGTTGGAGATTAAAATAAGTATAAGAATAGTTTTGTTAATGAATTTAAAATGATTGGCATGCACAATATATATACGATTGCGGGGTGTGTGTGTGCGTGTTTTGGGGGTTGGTTTTTTTTTTTTTTTTTTTTTGGGGGGGGGGGGGGGGGGGGGGGG
>JAYJMF010000034.1:1839991-1861904 GCA_036873715.1 Salvia sclarea | reverse complement strand
GTAACTTTTCACACCTATAGTTGAGTTTTCGCCATACGGCACTGTGCAGGTTATATTTATATAATCTGCACAAAAATTATTTTGTGTGTCGTTTATTTCAGTTATTCCATTCCGCTGCAAAATTACTTTGTGTGTCTGGCATTGTTGTCCCAACACCAGACACAACATCCATTCCAGTGGAAGCAACTCTTTCAGTTTTTTTGTCGTTCAGTGAATTGGTTCGAATTTGTTTTTGACACAAATCTTGAAATTTTATTTTCGATTATCATCGTTCTCTACTTTTTATAAAATGACTTTTTTATGTTTACCTTGTGTAATTCTCTTAATAAACTCATAGGAGGAAATATTTCTGATTACATACAAACTGATTATTAAAGTGTATCTATTATATGGATTATGGAGTATATCGTTAAGGAGAAGAGCCATAAATCTGATTGGACTTGACTTTTATTAATATCATTGCATATGACACGACCTATTAAAATTGTCATAATTGAAACTTGAATGACAATATTTGGTTCAACATGTATAAGTCATAGTTGAGGTATTACAATTTACAACCTTTGCCAATATATATGTTGTCCACTCAAGTTAAATATTTAGAAACATAATATAAGATGTAAGTGCAATATATTATACATATAAATACATGTAGCTTATAAATACACATAAGATGTAAGTGCAATATGTTTGGTACAAATATCTTTAAATTAAGCTTTTCATTTGAACTCTCTTTTGTGGACAAATATTTAGATACATCTATATTCTAATTCTATTTTGAGAACAACATTTATACTTTAATGATATCTGTAAACAGTTAAAATATACTCCATATACAAGCTATATCTTACGATATAAGTGCAATATATTTGCAGTCGACTATGAGCTTTAGGCCTTAATGCTATGGCAAGTTTTGGGGGTTTATATGTAAGTTGATGCACCCGAGTGACGGAGGTGCCGATCGATCTGACGTCGGAACCTACCTGTATCGCCTATCATGCGGCGGCGAAGCCAACTTTTGTTGCTGCTGAAAAATTGGGCGTTAGTTTGGGGGAGAAGAAAATGGAGGCGACCGATGAGGGGCTGTTGGGTGGTGGTGGGAGATGCCAAGGGCAAGCTGTTGGCGGCCTTGTCCAAAAGAACCTCAACCCTCTTTCCTTGCGGCTAGAGTCATGGCAGACACGGAGGAGGAGCTATTGTTTCCGGATGATATTCGCGATATCTTGTGCATGGCGCGTGAATTTTTTTTATTGGTATGTATCGATCATAGTTTAGCTCAATTTGCGACTTCCCACTCACGGTCAAAATGTTGGACTGATGATTTTCCCTTATGGTTGAGGGATATTGTGTCCACGACATTACTTGATCTATAATATTTACGTTTGGCTTAAAGAAAACAATACAAAATTTCTATCCATAAATTTTATATGCAGTTGTAATGTAACAACCACATAGAGAGAGTTATGTAATATAATCACCACTTCAGTATTATCTAGCCCCTAAGATTGACTATAATAAACATAATTTCTTAAGATATCAAAAATTAGAAAAGAAATAAAAAAGAAAAATATAATATATTTGCAACTATATTTTATAATAACTAAACTCATACAATCTTATTGCTAAAAATATAGGAGTAGTATATATTAGTATTCGTACATTGCATGATAAGAATTCTTTTTTCTTTTCCTTTTATATTTGTCCCCTCGGAGACACCAAGCGGTGCGAGCTCCACTTTATAAGTGTGAGGTTTCGAGTCAAACCCCACCGCTCCCCCTCCCCCAAGTAAAAAAAAAATGAAATCCACATGCAAGTATAAATATAAAGATTAATATTATAAGGATGTTATTAAAAGAATATATTAAAATGATAAAAAGTTTATTGATTTATCTATCAATTAACGATAGGAACAATATGTTTTCAAATATATATAAATAGTACTTTGAACATAAATTATGACAATAACATAAGTATTTTATGCTTTTATTTCTTTAAAATAACAAATTTCAGAAGTTTTTTAATTGAAAAAGCTATATATCCCCCCCCCCCCCCCAACAACATCATTACACTAATCTATACAAACAACTAAAGACCCAGCAAAATAATTCTAAATTTGAATAATTTTAAAAAATACTAAAAATGTATATTTTCTTAAAGTTCATATAAGTCAAAATATAGTATTTTGATATTTGTCGAGATCCATTTTAGTTGAACTCCTCCGCAAATGACACAAGAAATACAGTACATATATACCACTCCCTCCGTCTACGAAAAGTGTTTCACTTTTGTCATTTAAGATGTCCACAAAGAGTGTTCCACTTTCCTCTTTTGACAAATACTCCACTCACACATGGTGGGGCCAATATTCATGATTAAAAGTTACTCCATATAAAAACATTGCAAACAATATTGCTCCTCGCACTCATTAGGCCCATTGATTAGCACATCTTGGAAAAGCCCAACACCACTATTCTAAACTAAATTTGGCCCACTCATTAAATTAAATAGAAGTACAAGACCTAAAAGTAAATAAATGCCTAAATTGTAACTTTATCAAACAAAATAAACAAATAAATAAATAATTCTTTCCTTTAGAATGGCCTCTCTCTCGTCTCTCACTCTCTATCAATTCTAATTCCTTCTTCTTCCCTAAATTTCCGGCGAAACTCACCGATCTACCGTCGCCGCCGCCTTAGCTCTATTATCTTCGATATTCTCGGCCGACCGACCATCAGAAAAATTGGCTTTTTCGCCGCCGTTCACTCGCGCCAGCACGTCATTCCCCTGCTACTCTTCTCAGCCTCAACTCAACAACATCAAGAAACCCTATTTCTATTTCTTCATCAGGTCAACTTCTTCTTCACCGATGTTGCATCTTAATCTCCAGCGGCGCTTCTTCTTCTTCTTTTTCATCTCAGTCCACTCTTTGTTCATTTTTCCCCTGAAAGAAGTGGAATTTGTGGAATTTATGGATCTAAAAATTGGAATAATTTTGTTTGGTTTTTTCATTGACTAATGGAGGTTGCGTATGTTGGTGGAGGCTTTGTAATGTACTAAATTTGACTGTGGTCCATTTATACACGTTTATAAAGAAAGAGATAAACAGAAATGAGTGCGAAAAATATCTAGCCTAGATTATACATGTATTTATAGGATAAAATTTCTGTATTTAGTGTTTATAGCTTTCGTGTTGTTGCATGATCCTTGGAGTTTCCTCATCTTTATTGAAATATAGGATTCTAAAGGTATGCATTTAAGCTGTTTGTCAAAATGTCTGTGAGTATGGTTTCAGGAATGGCTGGGAAAGCAGTAAAATCCGTTGCAAAAGCAGTTGGAGAATACCAGTACCCATGGCGCGAGAAGTTGAATAAATACAGAGATGAGCTGTCAAAGGGTGTGTGGGGTTACTGGGAGCTTGGTGCTTGGAAGCCGCTAGCTATCAGTGCACGTCGCCGAGCTCGGATCCGCAAAGAGGTCCTTCTTGCTGGAGGTGATTGGGAATTCGATCCAGAGAGGAAGGAGATGAAGACTAAGAGGAAAGGGCACAAGGTTGATAGGTTGGCAGCTGAGAAGCGAGCGAATACTGATAGGCTTATGCAAGAGATGCCCAAGATGTTGGATGATTATAAGAAGAGAAGGTGGGAGAGGAAGATGAAAGCAGAAGAAGATGCTGCTAAGAAGACATTGAATGAGTAGATGCAATCCACCCTTTCAATTCATGGTATTAGATTCCTTCCTGTTCAGTAGCTCCGCGAAACCTATGATGCTTTGCTAGTTCTATGAAACTTATTATGTTTGAGTTCTTACACAAGTTGGTTGTGCTTTTTAGTTTTTTGTTTCCTCTTTGGCCTATTAGAAACTGAGATATTGATGAATAACAGGTTATGATCTGTTGTAGTGTGAAGCACACTCTGGATCTTTGAGGTTTCCAACACGGTGTGATATACTTTCATGTTTATCTGTTTAGGATTTTCAATCAGTGTGGAAAGCTCACATCATTTTTGTGATTTTTATTTGAGTTTTTGTGGAAAGAAAGAACTTTTGAACAAGGCAGTTGCTTCTAATGTGTATCGGCCAAGTAAAGGAGCTCTTTCTGTGCAAGGAAATGTGGGACGAGACAACAATTAGGATTATAAGCTTTCTTCCCCTAGTTTCTGTGTAACCATCTGTAGATAGAACATTCTAGGTAAACCGTATGTGTGTGTATAAGATGATATTTGTGTTGAGGAATACACAAACTTGTCTACCTATAGATATTGCTGTTGGCAGAATGTAAAACCTAAAACGTAAAACATGTAAGCAAGGCCATTTCTTGTTTCTGTTGTAGAAGTTTCATTGTCTTGGTTATTTTACTTGTAATTTGCACATAATCTATCTTTTGAGACATTGTCCACAATGACAGCAACAAATCTCTCCTTGTTGTAGATTAAAAAGGAGTCTTTTGTGGTTCAAAGCAAATGCAGAACACCTAGCTGGTTTATCATTTCCACAATCAGTCATTTTATTTTTAGAAGAAGAAAACCAGAATTGGTGCAAACTAATTTGTTGGTGGGAGTTTGAAAATGCAATTTGAGTTTGAAGAGTTGTTGAATGATCATGAGAACAACCAATGCTACAGTTTCTCTAGAAGGTGGCAGCACTGGAGCAGGAGAAGATTATAAGAACTTGATCTCAACTAGAGATTGTAATTAAGTCATTTACCAAAATGTTCCCTGATACAAGAACTTGATCTCAACTAGAGATTGTTGTAATTAAGTCTCACAAATAGGATTGCAAGATGTGTAGACAGACAAATGTGATGATGCTCAATAGCAGAGATTATACATGTTCCATCGATAATGTTCATGTGAGAAGATGTGATAGAATGTTGTACATAATATAATGATTTCTTAGGTAGTTATGCCTGCTGGTATGTTTGCGTGCTCTTCAAAACAACAAACAATGTGTTCGATTTGGATATACCGATTATTTATCATCATATAGAGGCACTTGGAGGGGGTATGAAATAGCCGTGGATTTCATAAGCAATCGTTGACATTTGACGAGAAAATTACATTTGAAAAAGTAAATGCGTCCACATTATTTGGAGAATTTTTTTTTCTCAATCCTTGTAGGCTCGGAATTTGGTAAGCGGACATTTTTCTCAAATGAATGAGAACCCTAATCACAAAGAAAGTAAACATAGAGATTCTAACAATTTGGAAATCAACAGATCAACAATATAGATGTCATTAAAAGGGAACTAGAAGATTCTGCACGAATATAATCTTCATAGTAGAATAGATATTATACCCAACCATAGTTTTAAGTTTTGGTGCCATGCGTACGAAACCAAACTTCATAATACATTCGATTCAAAGATTAACAAAATAAGCCATACGCAATAAGTAGCACTTGATTCACAAGCCAAAATGATTTTACTTATACTACTCGAAAGCCCACTGGTTTTCTCTCCGGACTTCTTCTTCCTCTTCAGGAGTGAAATCATTCTTGATGTTGAATGTCTTCCTAATCTCCTCTGGAGTTTTTCCCTTGATCATGTCAGCAACTGTTTGGCAAGTCAGGTCCAGAAGGCTCTTGATGTTCAGGTAGTTAGCAGCCTGCAAATGTTAAAATAGTAAAAACCCAACTTCATCATCATTAGATGCCTCACACTCATATTTCTTTTTATTAAGGAAATTGTACTATGTGTCACAAGGATAACCCATCTGAGCCATCAAAAGGATCTAAAATATCCACAAAGTATAACTAACACAAGCTATTCTTCATTTTCACAGTGAAATCCTCAACGATCAGCTTACAAGCTTTATTTACCAGTCACAAGCCACAAACACCAACATGCTAAAAAGGCTGTAGCAATGCTGAAGGCCAGAAGAAAAGGTATACGGTTCAATGGTTATCATTAGCTGTTTGTAGATTTTAAAACAAACAGTGATTATCAACCATAAGAAATGAACAATAAACTTAAAAAAACTATACATGTTGAATATGCCTCGAGCACTCACCTGAGTCATGGTGCAGTTGTGGCAGCGTATTCAATATAACCTAAATGTTACTATAAAAGTTGGATAAGCCAGTGATGCATGTACCATTGTCATTGTTAGACTTAAGTGAATCACTCTACATTAAGGCACTGCCTGGATATTCCTAGAAGTTGCAATAATCAACAACCATCAATCTCCTACCAATGGTGGGAATAGCTTTCTTCAGAATATGAGAATCATAGAGCCCACACGCACACAAAAACTACTATAACAAAGTAACAAAAGAAATCAGCTGCTTCGGATGTCTGGAATAAATTGGAACCAAAATCTGACCCAAGGAAATTTAAAAAGCCATAGATATTCTGTTCATAGAGACTCAGGCATACCCTTAAATCAATAACTTTCCAAAGTCATGCCAAATCTACAATAACTTCTCATCTTTTTATTAAAGTTCAACATATAACAACAGAAAGGAAAAGCATACAGAAGTGCATGCTGGCACCAATAGAACAACCATACAACTAGTCCATCTTCAGAAGTTAAAGAGAACAACAAAATTGACTGGCAATCATATTCAAAGTAGAGAAGCATATGAAAAACAAAGACTACATATTACCGAAA
Source organism: Salvia sclarea (assembly GCA_036873715.1). Taxonomy (NCBI): domain Eukaryota; kingdom Viridiplantae; phylum Streptophyta; class Magnoliopsida; order Lamiales; family Lamiaceae; genus Salvia; species Salvia sclarea. The sequence goes on along the minus strand of JAYJMF010000034.1, from coordinate 1,855,299 downwards.
ATGAAATAACATTCACAATTATGTAGTACTCATCATAATCCTAGCCAAAGTTTTAGAAGCTGAGGTTCAGGTGAACCTCAAATTCCATTAACAGATAATACCAGACTATCTTATCCAAGATAAATCTAAACACTATAAAATGACATAAAGAATCAGAACTCAAATTTGTACATACTGTTAGAAGAAACAGAAACTTCAGTCAACAACAACAATTTGAAACTTATAAAACCCAAAATTGAAAGCATATAAACAGTCCAATATACACCGACGAGCAATAATAAAGCAATCACGACAGTAATTGGATAAGGGCAATTATTAAAAAAAAATACTGCAAAATAACTAGCATTAAATAAAACCCTAACCCAGAACACGCGACTAAATCTAGTAAAGGAAAGAGCACAAAGAGTTGCAAGAAACCTAGAGAAAAGGCCAAATCTTAAAAAGCGTACCAAAATAAGGTCAAACAGCGTGGCCTGATCGACTTTGACAAAGTCGGCGTCGAAACCCTTGAGGTCGTCGTCGGCTGAGGCGACCTTGTCCTCGGCCTTGGTGGAAGCGGAGGCGGCGGCGGCGTCGACGTGCTTTTTGCAGTACTCGATGACCTTTGAGAGAATTTTGCCGGTGACGTTTGGGATTGGAATGACGTTGTCGACGCAGTCGTCCTCGATCATATGCTTGATCGTCTGAGACTCAACGGCTACCGCCTCGTCCACCTCGAACACCTCTCCGTCAGAGCTTCGGAGGATGATCTTCTTGCCGGAGTTCTCCGACGCGGACGCCATGGGATTCGATTCGAGGGAGAAAAGAGAGGGTTTGAGTTTTGTTTAGGGCGAGAAATTGGGAAATCGCGGACTCGCAGCCTATCTAGGGATTTTTGCTACAGGGATATAAATAGGATATATATCGCTTCCGCAGAAGGAAAAAGAAAAAAGATTTTAAAACTATTTACCTTTTAGAAAGGGATGTGGAATTTGATGATAATTCATAAAGAAAAATAGCTTTCTTTAATTATTATATTGATTGATGATTTATCAGAAAAATATCCCACTACACAGAACATATTTTCTATGGGATTGCGAAAGTAATTCTTTACTCTTAAGAATTAAAGGGGTTAGTATGTATAAACTTTATATGATAACTTTCTTAACACTAGGGCTAGTCAACTAATTAATTTTTCATTTTATTATAAATTGTCTAATACTGAAAAATGTTTAATATATAAGGAGGGTGATTGATGCGAATGAAATGAACATACGAATCATAAGGATATAATGATCAGTTTTATTATAATAAATGGTATAAGTTGGTTCTTGTTTTTTTACATTTTCTAGAAATAATTACTTTTTTACATTTTTCAGAAATTATTAATCATACATAACAAACACACATCACATTTTTGTACACATCCTACAGAACGGACAAATGAACAAATTCAAACATTACTGAATGAATAAAAAAGCTACTATAAGTCGGTAATAAAAAATTCAATCTAAAAAACACGATGAATTAAGTCTGTCAAAATTTTCAGCTAGGTTCAATTAACATATCCTACTATCAGTCTATTATACCTATAATTGAGAATCCATGATGCAAAACACATCCAAAATTTGAGAGAGATTTTTATTTTCAGAACCACTCGACAACTCCAGTTATAGTGGTGGATGGATTGATCTCAACTCGGGTCGCCTTTCCTTGTGCAACTAACTGAGGCAAGTTAACTGCTTCTTTTGCTGCAACACCTTCACCACACCATACTGTCACATGCGGCCATTCAATCATGGAGTTTATTTTCTCCCCGTCCTCTGCTGCTCCGGGATCAGCTTCCAATGCTGCCATCTTCTCGGAGAAGAGCAACGAGCTGACAGCGACGGGGACCTTGTGGTTGAGATGATGAGCAAAACTGGCTACAGCAGCTACACCATGCATACTCTTATGAGCCAGAGTTAGGTGGCCTTCCTTGAGGCTGCTCTTCAAATTCTTCTTCCTCAGGAAACCTTCAACCCTCGAATCCTTCCTACCTAACTGTCTCCCATGATATACACACATAAGCATTATGCATTTTACAAAATAATTTCTTAGTGATGATCACTTACATTGCAAAGGAGATCAATGATTTCTGAAACAGGTAGAGTGACAGAAGCAAGGACAATGGCTCCACGTCTCCCTTTTTTAGTACTCGGCGCTCTATATTCATATTCTCCCTTTGCGATTTCTTTGAGTTGTTCAATGACTTTCTCAGCAGAAACGCAAAATGGGACCTGCGAATAGGATTACTGGATTTACTAATACTATGTACCAAGGCAAAAAAACCAGAAAAAAATAAAAAAATAAATTAAATGCATCTTGCCATACACCATCATATTAATGAATATACTGACCTGAATGGAATTGAAATATTTGGAATTAGCAGACAAAGTACCACGTAATTGCTTCTCCCATTCACTCCACTTCGTTACATATGAGCCTTTAGAGGAATCCCATCTAGAAGATACGAAGCATTAAAACATCAAGTCAACGACACTAGAGTACCATCAGTATGCCAACTCAGTCGCAGATATAAGAGTAGTATGACTCAAATCAGTATGCTCGCTCAGTCGCAGATATAAGAGTGGGGCGGGGAACTTACCTTCGATGTTGTTTTCTATGAAGCTTGTATAAACTTAATCCTTCCTCCAAAGTAGACCTCACGCTTTCAGGTAAAGGAGGACTTTTTCACATGCAGAGTTATATAAAAAAGACTGTGAGCCCTAAGCAAATTACAGAGAGAGAAACTGTGTCTTGTCACTTAGTCAAATAAAAATCACCGACCTACCTTTTGGGTTCCAATAAAGGAATCTTTACAATTGAGCCAAAACGTTCTATTAGCTCCATTTCAAACTCCTTACGGTCCTAAAGATTGTAGGACATGGAATCATGTTAAAGAACAAAATTATTTCAGACAGACGTAATGTTTCCCCACAACAGACTGAAACAACCGTACCTTGCCCTCATAAAGATCGTAGAACTTCAACAACACATAACCAGCATTTGGAGTTGAATTGTCGAGATTGCCCTAGAGGAAGCAAATGAGAAACTAGTTATCACTTATCAGTTTTAAAATTTCCAGGAACTGAAAAACAACTGATTTCATTATTACCGTATGATTAGTACGCTGAAGCACTCGAAATATGAAAACAGCAAGAGCATCAAGCGAGAATGGATTTGATTCAGTCCCTGCATCGTTTTCAGAAGAACAGAAGCAAATTGAAATACAGAATAATCAGTGAAGGTCCTGAAGAAATTACAAGAATCATGGGAAGAATTTAACCTTCGGAGTCCGGTATGACCGGAACCGCAGATGTCCTTGTGCTACAACACATGTCCTCAATCTACAAAGAATTGGATAACATACAAATTAAGTTAAACAACTCAATAAAACCATACATTCCCCCTACCCCCCAATTTTTTTGTTCTTACAAGATGATAGCAGATTACCACAAACATTTAGCAGCGGATAAGAAACTAAGAGCTCCTTAAGTGAATAAAGACCATCTGACAAACTTAAGAACACTACTACTGTACAAAATAGCCATGCTTAAGATGGAAAGAAAGAAGTTGACGAGACCTGTTTCCAAACTTCTTCATTGGGAGCATTTTTGTCAGCAAGTATGATAGAGTTTGGTTTCTTGTCGTACTCTTGAGCAACCCTCGGCCAATATTTAGCTATATCATGTTGCAATAAGTTAATCGAGATACAATATAATGAGCTCAAACCAAAGAAACAATAACAGTAGAGGCCTGGCTAACCTAAAGAATAATACTAATGACCAAATAATTTGCATTGTACAATGTACAGAAAACCCATATCTAATATATGATTTTGTGATTGTTGTGCTAGCAATGTGCCTTTTAAAGCACTCCCCCCAAAAAATCCTATGCTGATTGAATGCATCCTGTGTCTTATAAATTTTTAAAGAAACAGTTCAAATACTTGAGAAAGAAAGCTCATCAATTATTACTTGCCCAAAAAGGATAGTAGCCACATTTTGATGAAAGATCAATAAACAGCGTTAACAACACTAATCATTGGAAATTGCAGGAAAAATGACTCATCTATATACCTTTGATAAGATCACCCATCAAACTACGCACTGGACGATCATCACCAAGCCTTCCAGGGGAGCTCAGTATCTCTTTACAGAGTGCGGACTTAGCACAACCAGGGATTCCTACATTTATCGACAATACAACTCAGAAAAACAAAAGATTAGGAATTAAACAACAGGGCAAAAATCTGTCAGGGGATCCATTCCCAGATAAGCATTGTTCCAAACAGGCACACACACAAATCCATAGAAATATGTATTCAAATAGGGAGCATGTTTCAAACATTTTTTTTATGTAATTTATTGGTTTTAGTTATCCTGATGCATAATGTCGTAGAAAAGTTTCCAAAATTAAGTTCAGGCTGAATTTGCTTCATAATGGAACAATAACTATTATTCCAAATAGAGTTCCAAGGGCAATGATATTATTATTGGAAAAATCTTTAAGGAGCAAAGTGGTTTTCTTCTCTTTTGAGCTAAATTATTATTTCAGAGAGTTGTAGGACAAGGAAATTGTCCCATATACTTCACAAGCAGTATGTCATGCATTAGGAGTTTAGGACATTATAATCCATAGTGACACTCGTAAAGTCCATAAAACTGAATATAACTCATACCTGGAAAGAAAACAATAAGCCCGTGATCCTTAGCGGTGGTATCCTTGACAATGGGAGTTGGACTTGAAGGAATAATATCTCTCTCTCGTTCAAGGTCACCCTCCTCATCTTCACCCCCCTCAGTAATGGCCATGAACTCTTCAACTCTAACCAAACTACCAGCAGATCCAATCAAAGCTCGGTTTTGGGGACTGCGTGTTGCATATTGCTCAAGGAATGGCTCTGCTTCACTAAGATATGTGGACGACAACAGTTGTTTGTGTCCATATTTGCTACAAATATACACAGCCCTATATGGGTGCAAGAAACAAATCAGATACTGGATTACAATTTTGCAATATATGTAGATAGAAATCAAGGAATACCATTCATCTAGCATCTTGCTGAGCTGCCTTTGCTTGGCTGCTGAAGTATTCCATTTCTTCATTTGCCTAGATTGACCAAATAATAGTTATAGACACAACAAAAAAAGCACACTATTTTGACTATTAAGATGCAGTCATACCAATATAATTTTTTAGAAGACCTTGAAAGTCTAAAAATTTACATGAAAATTTTATAAGATAAGAAGCCAGCAAAACTATTCATAAGAGGCAGTGACTCTTAGAAAAGACTTCCCTTGACATCAATAATGGGTCCAATTACTACAGAAGATGCAAAAGAGTATGCTATATACCAAAAATTAGTCCATACTAGATCATCGTCAAGTTTTCCATGATTTAATAAATAAATATCCCGTTCTCTCAAATAAATAAAAATAAAATAAATATCCCATTGAAAATAAAAATGAAACTCACAAAAACATTAGGAGTCTTCTAAACTATTTTCTGATAACAGAAGCCCACAAAATCATATCACAAAATATCTTCAGTAAGGGAAGATCCATTTTCATTAATTTTTCTTTACGCTTACTACCATATAGCGAGGTTTTAGGGAAACATACCTCATGTAGTACTTCTTGTATCCAGCTTGACCTTGTTTAAAAAGAGTGGACAAGCCATTCCGAATCAGAAAGGTTCGTATCTGTATGTTCAAAAGTAACAGTTGAAATAAGTCAATAAAGGAAGAATCTCCTATTGTACATTCCTCCAAAATTATCAAGCATATAAGATTGAACACATTCTTACATGATCCTGATTAACTTAAAGATGCTGAACAAATTTGGGACCAAACGTGGAAAGATCCTTCCTTATGTTGTATAAAAGATATTATGCTCTAGGGCAGGTTGTTAATTACAAAGTAGCATGAACTAGAACTGGCAAAACAAGCCGAGCCCACCCGCCCAGAAAATTTTGCACTACCATTAGTATTCAGGGCCTGGTTGGGTTTCATAATTTTCAGCCCGGTGGACTTTCGGGCTGCCTGCCCATCCCGATTTTTATGAAAAGCCCAATGCGCTCAAGCGGGGATGGCCCGACATTTTGCCAGCTCTACCATGGACATTATTTCGAAGTAGTGAAGAGAATTAGGTGAAATGTAATCAAACAACCTACAACAATCTGAGAAATTGATGAATGCAGGGCAAAAGATATCGTACCATATATGGAAGGAGCTTCAATTTGACCATCAGGTTCGCATCTTCATCAGCTAAATCATCTTTTGCTGATTCACCATTTAAGCCTATCCCAGAACTAGTACCGGTGGCTAGCTCTTCAGCTCTTCCCTTATTAGCCTCGTATAAGTTCAGGTTGACAATAAAACCTGGGGAAGCAACATATAATAGAAATTGATTTCTGGAATTGTCAGCATCAGAAACCATTGCACAAAAGAACCACCTAAAACATAGAAAATGGAGAGAGAGAGAGAGAGAGAGAGAGAGAGAGAGAGAGAGAGAGAGAGAGAGAGAGAGAATTCTCTCTCGATAGCATGTAACGCCTTTACAATGTACTGCTAGTATGGAAAACAGGAGCCTTGTATATGTTTCATGAGATAAGCAACGAAATTCTAGGAACAAAAAGCACATCATAACAAAGATATAATGCTCGAATACAGAGAAAAATATATACCTCGATATAGTGGCCACAAATCAGGATTATGCCTGCAATAAGACATATTTGCTCATTATAAACAGATTACAGGAAGAACTATATTCATAACACCTAAAGTAGTTCTATAGGAATGATTAAAAGCATAATAGATTTACGGCTGATGTATATAGCATAAGGTTAACTCATCGCACCTCATCTCTTTCTGGTACCGTTTAAAAGTTGAGTCGCCGTGTACATGTATAACCATCTTAAGATGAAGATTGTCATTTGTGGCAGAGCCAGATTTATGAAGGTTATGATAAATTTTCAAGGCAGCAGGGTAGCGCTTTTCTGTCATTATTCGAACCATTTCCTGATGCAAAGGCGAATAAGGTTGATGAAATTGAACCAGACAATTACTCTCAGGATACTACAGTGCTGACATGATTAAGAGAAGGAAAGTGAAAAGTCGAGAGGCTATTACATTATATCCACCAAGGAAAAGCTTCACCTTGCTTTCACCCATTTTTCAAACTAAAAAATAAGTTGCAAGAGAAAAGCAAACCTGTAATTTGGTAGTGGAAAAATCTGCTGGACGGGTTTGCAGAAACTTTGACAGAACTGATTGCTCTACATCCTTTGAACGTCTATCAGAGGCTTCAATTCCAAACCAGTCCAAATAGTTTGGGCAGAAAGATGTACCAACACTCTTAAGGATGGCCATAATTTTCTGTAGAACCACATAAGATAAAGAAAATGAACATTCCAAGTACAAGACATAGAAATTTTAGTAAATTAAGCATCTTGATAGAAGAACAGATAACCTTCTTTTCATCAGTTCTGTTTGCAGCGAATATTTCACGTAGGCTGGATCCGAGAACAACTGGAGTGCAATTTTCACAAATCAACAAAATCAAGTCAGAGCAGTTAATAAGGTGCATAACATAAATTAGAAATCACACATCAGCCAAAGAATTTGGAGTGAGCAGCAAGATTTCTCGTTAACGGGAACCCAATTGTGAAAGATATGAAATAAGAAACTGAAGTCCTTGTTACAGAGAGACCATTATTTTGACATGTAACTAGGAATCCTGGAAACAGTTGTTGCCTATCAAATACATTAACAAATACCGTATTTAAAATACACAAAAACTAATTGTAGCGTCAAAACAATCATCATAAGACAATATGTTTGAGACTCAATGTAGAACTTTCAAATGCTATGCACAGTAAATTCTGAAAATAATATGAAATCTCATCAGTACAGTGTCCAAAATGACATCATAATATCAAAAACTTATGTAACAAAGTGGCTCAAATATTGAACTATTCTAACTTGAACGACACTGTAACCAGAGAAATTGAACTGACCCTTCAATACAGGTTTTGGAAAAGGTCACTGGAGGATAGCAAGCATAATTCTTTTCTTTGTTCGTTAAAAGCTTGTTAATTGACAGTGAACCCATATGATTTCAAGTTAGCACATATTATTATAACAGTGCAACTGATATTACTTTTCTGCATAAAGAAGATTAAATTAAGATAAAAGCATATACCCCCATCCATTGGTGGTGGTGGATAGTCTCTCAAAACCTGCTTCATATGTTCTGAGCTGCCCTGGCTTACTATCCGAGCCACTAGACCTTCTAAGATCTCACCCTGCACCATTGTATGATCTTTTGATCCTGCAGGTGGGAAAGGAATACAGACCAGCTTTTTATGCAAATAATCTAAAATTTTAGATATGAATAGTATTGTGGATGCCAAGGATGGACTGGCTGCTAGCAAGAAACACATACAAAATAAACTCAAACAACAACACAAATCAAGAAGTTCTCAGCCTCATTTCTGATTTATCAGATTATGGCTAACAAACTTCAACATCACACAACATTGAACAACAATACACAAGACATATGAAAAGAAGCTGTAGGCAAGCAAGCATATAAATTTGAAATAGTAGTACAAGTAAAAAACTGTGAAAATGGAAGAACCTACAACAGCACAATGGAAAACCAACAAGCCTGGGCAAGAGTTAAAGCAAGGTAAGGCAAAGTGGGAATTAACAACAATCGTCTCTCAACAACTAATATTAAACCATGATAACATGATAAACACGAGAAGAGAGCAACAAACATTTAGTAAAAGTTGTATCCTCAATCTAGTTCCAACTTTACCAGGTACTGATATATCTGCAATTTCCTCAAGTGCTTTGCATACAGTTGTGGCTGTTCCTTCCTCAAAGAGTGCATCATAAGCCGCGAAAAATGACATTACAGATTTCCTGAAATACATTAAATGAAGTTTCTGATCTTCATTTTTAACTTTCACCAGCTGAGCCAGGTCAGAGAACTGAACCAAGAATTGTCCTTTTTTATCACTGTTTAAATCACTATTTAACACAAGGCCAGAAAACCTTAAAAACTTTAACCATTCAAATGTTCATAATATGTGTTTCATGAAGTTTTATGTCGAGGCAAGTAGAAAGTTTAAGTGGATCTTGTAACCTTAATGCTTAGGAGTAGGATACTCTAATATCATCTACACAAGCTTTAGCTTGCGAATTTAATTTTTTAATCGTTCTATTGGACACAAAAATAAACAGAATTTTCTCATGTTGAAGATCAAAGTTTCAAGAGCTAGATTCACACAAAATGACTGGATAAGCTAAAAGATAAATCGTTGATAGTTCATTGATAGTTCTTTTATTGGCCAGTGTTTCTTGCAAAGTAGCCTAGTTTACCTCATTGATGGTATAATATTACTCCACATTCTTCACTGAGAACTATATTAACAACATCACCAGTTTTTCTCAATTTGATTTGACACTAAACTTATTGCCAAAATTCAAATACTCTCAGGAATCAAAGTAAAGTTTCCAAGCATCATCAAGAAACAGAATTTCTTCTATACTTATAGAATGATAGATCAAAACTCACCTTGTTGAGAATAGCCACACATGATTAGTTGGTAGTCGCCATTTCCTAGAAAAAGCAATAAGATCAGGGGTTGAGTAGAACTTTGGTTTCCCGTTGCCCAACTCCGTGACAGCAGTCACAACCACTGCAGGGAAATGGAAATGAGCATCAGCAAATGGAGGAACACCAACCTTAATTTTTTAAAATCAACAATGAATATCGAATTCAATAAGAAGCTTTCACCAGTAGCTTTATAAAAGTACAGTTATCAAAAGCAATACAAAACAAAACAAAAGCTAATGATCATGCCCTTTAGCTATTTGCCCCAAAAAAAACAAAAATCATCTGCATAACCAAAAACAGTAAAAATGAAGAAATTACACTATAATGTTTGCTTTTAAAGCACATAATGATGACGAAATCAAGTGCTTGACTGCAAGTGTTGCTCATCATCAGTCCTATCTCATATTCGATTTAAGGAAATATGTGTGGAAAAAGAAACATGAAGAATCTGTTTACAGTTTACACTGAGTGGACAACAAGTTTAGACGCAACTTGCACGGAATACACATTCTGAAGTATGATTCTTGGAATAAACATAAACTTCTTAAGCTAAAAGAAAAGAAACAAAAGGAATATGCAAACTGCAATTAAGCACAAATGGAAATTGGGCAGCTGAAAGATATGGCATCTTTCACAAGGTGATGCTTCAGCACTGAAGCACAACAAGTTTAGAAAGTTTAGGTAACAATAGAGTTCATGCCTTCATGGCTATCCCCATAGTCAATATGAAGGAATCAATGAGAATACTTTCTGGTCCACTCACCATAATCTTCGAGAGGACGCTGCCCATGGTCTCCTAATACAGCAGTAACAAGCTCCATTGACACGCACATACGTTTTCTCTAGAGTAAGAAAAAGGTGATTCTTTTATTTTAGATGAAAGGGAAAAATCAGCGAAGAAGAACATGAAGAGACATGAAAGAGTGCAAAAATTTTACCATATGCTCATATACTATAATGTAAATCTTATCAAGTGTTGCATTCTTAATATAGAAGTGTGTGCATGAACTGGATTGCAGCATATCTTCATTCGAACTTATTAATGAAACTAATGAAAGTTCTAGAAGCCATGTGATTGCTGAAGCTTAAATGGTAAAAAGTCGTATACGCTTAGTTCAATATCAAAACTCAAGGTCAAGGTAAGTTGAAAATTTAGATGTCAGCTCTTCAGCTAACACAAGAACAGTTGATTTCTTCCTTTTAACTTAGCCTTGGGCATAATTTTTCCATTCCAGATTTACCTCAAGAAACTTATTGAACTTAGCTTGCTTCTTGCTGGCTTGTGGACCCCAAGCTTCCTGAAACATGCGCCCAAGTACAAAAACACCAACTGCCGTGTAACTGCAATACACATATTACAAAGTCCTTTGTAACAATAAATCAAAAGCAGCAAAGCAACAATACTAATAGAGACCAGTTGGAACTCAAATTTTCAAATGTCTTTTCTTATTTCTAGACTATATTGCATGTATGAAGAACATACCCTAAGCTCTTCAAATGCTCAAACATATATTGTCTGAAAGATGCGTGATACTGTTAAAGCAAACAGCAAACGGCATGTAATGGCATAGTACTAGAGTGGTTAAAGGTCTCAGGTTTGAGACGACCATGATGCTGCCTATAAAATTTCTTTGTCAATAAATGGACTATGTTTGCATTATGATTCTAATAGTTGCTACAAACTGGGTCCGTTACTCTGTTTCTTCCCTTTTCTTTTGATAGCTCCAGCAAAATTATTAGTTGCGAGTCACATGTATTTATATGTAACTTAAAAGGCTTGCATAGCTCACCCAAGTAAAAACTTAACAAGTTCAAACTTTTATCTCTGAACATGGCAGTTATATTGAATCAATTACATGAGAGAACGGATGACAGAGAGAATAACAAAAGAGGAAGTGCCTTACACATTCCCATAGCTATTCTTGGCATATGCTCCTCCCTCATGTCCGGCATACATGAAAAGTGAACCAGAGTGCTTAAGTGAAACCTGTAATATCAAAGTAACCAAAAATCTTAGATGCAGTCTATATGGGGAGGGAGAAGACAAGAAGCAATGCTAAGATAACCAAGATACTCCCTCCGTCCCATTCTTCTTGTCCCGCTTTCCTTATAGGGCCGTCCCATTCTTCTTGTCCCATTTCCTTTTTTGGCAAAAATTTACACACAAAAAGCATGTGGACCCCATATGTACTATACTCTCTCACACTCATCAACTCCACTTTCTTAATCTTTGTGCCCAAAGAAAGGGGACAAGAAGAATGGGACAGAGGGAGTATTATTTTATCAGTAAGATGCAGAGAAACATTGAAAAGTTGCCTCACCTCCATTATAGCTAAGCCTTTGGAAACCATCTCTATCATCCTTTCCCTAACCTGCAAGAATCACATTAAGAATAGTCAACATCAGACTTTCAAAAGTATATGTAACAACAACATTCGAACTTCAACTGTCAGGTAAAGTTATATTGGTCTAAATAATATTTTTACCACGCCTATTCAAACTAAAAGAATATGAGCCATTAATATCATAAAGTTCACTTCAAACAATCAATAATTATCTGTGCATAAGCTAAGGTATGCATAACACTAAAAGTTAGTATATTTTGTATCTTATTGGATCCGGACAAGAAGCATAGATGGGATAGCTTACCTCCTGATCGGATTTCTCATTTTCAAATTTAGGATAAAAACATGCTCTAATTTGTGCGAGTGACTCCGTTGAGCTGTCAATGGTGGAGGTTTCCAACGATGGGGGCAGTCCTACTGTTGTGGTGTCACTTGTTGAAGCTGATGGCAATGAGGCAGACAAGTCGTGGACTTTCGACTTCTTCGCCCGTCTTTGTTCTTCGCTGACTCCTCGCTGCTGAGATGTTTCACAAGATGTATTCAATTACCACTATTGTATCACAACCAGGTAGAACTATCTTTTGGTACACCCGAATTCATACAAAATACCACCAAACACTCAGGTGGTGATTGGTATGATGGAATGGAGGTGGGAATGGAATGGTGATTCCTACCTCCATTCCATTCCATTGCTTGGTATCACTTTTGTGTGGGAATCACTATTCTGCCTTCCTTGGGAATACTCATTCCATCCCATACAGTGTATTAGCCATTCTATTCCCAACTTTATTCCTCCTTGATTCTTTTCCTACTCATTCCACCCCATACAGTGTATTAGCCATTCTATTCCCATCTTTATTCCTCCTTGATTCTTTTCCTCAAATTCATAAGCTCATATATTAACCATTATTTTATTTATAATTATAATTATTTTAAATTTATATTTTCACAAATTTTATAATTATATTTGTTATAATTATTAAAGATGATAGATATTATGAATGTGTTATATTTCAGGTTTTCCATAAAAGTCAATTAATGTATATTTTCACAAATTTATAATTATATTTTTTATAATTATTCAAGATGATAGATATTATGAATGTGTTATATTTTTAAGATTTTACTCAGGTTTTCCATAAAAGTCATTTAATGTATATATTCACAAAATTTATAATTATATTTATTTTCCTTTCTCTCTCTCTCAGTCTATAATTATTTTTAAAAATTAATATAGATAATGGAACTATTTAAAAATAACACACATACACAAACACACTGCACATACCAAAACACACACCCAAAGTGACAAAACACCCTCACACACACCCACACTGCACACCCCGAAACACACGCACACAAAACATATATTGCATATAAAACACACACACACAATACCTACTGCATAGAAAACACACACAGAAGCACACACAGCACACAAACACACACAATACATAGAACACACACAGCACACAAACACACACAGAAACACACACTGCACACACACACACACACACACAGAAGCACACACAGCACACAAACACACACAATACATAGAACACACACGGGACACAAACACACACAGAAACACACACTGCACACACACACACAGAGAAACACACACTGCACACACACACAGAGAAACACACACATACACACATACTGCACACACACACACATACACAGAAACACACACTGCACACACACAGAAATACACACGCACACACACTGCATACAAACACATTCTAATTCCCACATTTATTCCTTGTGTTTTAATCACTCTTTCCTCAATTCTTGATAATTTGTAATACTCTTTAAATTAATATTTTGATGAGATTATTCATATAACTGTACTTAAATTATTATTAAGAAATAATTAAAGCTTTTTAAAAACTACAACACACTCACACACCTAGCACACAGTAAAACACACAAACACACACCCACACAAACACACCTAGCGCACACAATACACACACACATAATGGAGAAAGAGGGAGATAGAGAACGTGAAAATACAAATAATTTTATTTCATTCTATTCCTTTATTAGTTGTTATTCCAAGCATAGGAATGGAATCAATCAAGGAATTACGATTACATTCCTATCGTATTCCTTGTGCATTCCAAGCATAGGAATGAACAAGGCTTGTCATTCCATTCACCTCTTCATTCCATTCCATCATACCAAGATAGTTCCGAAAGCAGCAGAAACAGAAACCATTAAAGAAAGAAGAAAAACTTCACATCATCATATGACAAAATTTAACTTTTCGCACAACATCAACTAACTGCTAATCGCTGATAGTCAGGCAATCCATAATTGTAGTAGCCGAGCAACAGTACAACACAAAATCGAATAGGAAAATAAGCATGAATAAACAATTACCACTACAAATTTCAAAACCTCGGACAGAGGAGACTATGAGTCCATGCAGATGCAGTGTAAGGACAGAAATAATTACCTGCTTCCGCTTTCCAGCCATGGTGATGAGTGAGAGAGAGTGAGAAATAACAGGTTGTAGAGGAGAAGAGCGAGGGAGAATACAAGGTTTGCCTTGGTTCCCAGAAATCTCTGCGAAATAGACATATTTATTAGAAGAGAGAAGGATGCCGTTAGGGTCAAAATTTTGCATGCAAAATTTAATTTCATAAAAACAAAGAATCGTTGTTACAGAAATTCCTTTTGTAGAAAACGAAACACACACAAAAAAGGTTTACTTGTGAGTCTGATTACAACCCGAACCGCCGAGCCCCTGAAATTTCTCACTAAAGAATTTCTTGCAAGGATAATTACACTATTTATAACAAATTAAAACCCTAATGTATTCAAAATTCAAATCCTAATTTGGGCTTTTTTTCAAGTAATATTTATCGATTCACTGTAGCAAGTAAACTCCAACAAGTTTGCATTTGTTTTTTATGATTAAATAGGAGTAGTTCTTATTCGGTAGGTAGATATTATTAAAAAAATGCGTGCTTGATTGTTATATGGATTGATATTATTACTAATATTATATACTGACATTTACGAATTAAAGGTTGCTACTGACATTTACAAGTTAAAGGTTAACGTATTCTACAATTATAGGGATGGTTTGTTACTAGGTATGAGATAAGTGTGTAAGAAATGTAGCAATTTGTCGGGCAATTACAATGTAAAGGAAAAATAGGAGATTTAGAGATACACGGAAATAACACATAACTGAAAATTACAAAATAAATTAAAAAAAAAATCGTAGTATAACAAATAGCCGAGTCGAGGAAGGCCTCTTTCCGCAAGACGAGATACGCCCCGGTAGTGCTCTCGGTTT
>JAYJMF010000034.1:1825412-1839891 GCA_036873715.1 Salvia sclarea | reverse complement strand
AATAATAGGGGGCGGCAAACAACAAACGGCTACGCCTTCGGCTTCGATAATTAATATATAGATAATGAGACCGGCAAGAATTATGCTTTTACGGCTCGCTCCGGGTTCGCCTTCAGCTCCCCCTCGCTCGACTCATGGCTTAGAATAGGAGCGTCAAATAATTGGCCTAACGTTAGGCCGGCCTAACGCAAATATGTGTCAAAAAACAAACACTCAATTTTTGTTTCATCTACATAATTTGTGTGTATATATATATATAGATGTATAGTAAGGGGATATGTTCAGGTAGGAAAAGGTAAATTTCGTAGGAAATAGGAATGAATTTGGGGCTTTGATGGGTTAGATCAATGGTGGAGATTTACACTTAGTTGTGCTGTGCTAAGTGTTTGTGCTGCGTGTGCTACGCAAAGATTGTGCTAGGTGTTTGTGATGTTTGTGCTAGAGAATTGTTGTACGAAATAATGAAATATATGTGCTAAACTCATATATTCAAAATCTGTGTGTTAAATAGTAATACTAATAGTGCTACACACATGTGAAAGATGTGCTAAATAGAAATTTCGCACGATAACCCACCCCGTATGGTATGTATTTTTTTTTTATTTTTCCAATAATTGAGGAAGGGAGAGATGGACTTACGCATCCATGGTGGGAGAGTCGAGGGGAGCTATTGATATACGCTTGGATGAACGTCTTTTCATCATTTTGTAGTTATTTCTATATATGTGATTAATTGTTGCAGATACATAGATATATATAGTGAGAGAGAGCGGAATTATACAGGGGTTGACCAAGTCAATGTTGTAATATCTTGACTGGTTGGTAACTCTTTTTATTAAATAAATTCAGCTAGCCCACTTGGATTGAGGAAACTTGACATGATAACATTAGAAAACATTTATGTGTATGTCTATGTCTAAAAGCAGTTGATAAGATTCTTTGCTCCATAGATAGTATATTATACCCTACTTAATTAATTTCTATCTCATTCTGTATATAATTTAATATAAAAAGTACTTATATATCATATATATATATATATATATATATATAGTGTTAATTAAAATGTGATGCCAAACACATAAAATCACGACCAAATTAAAGAGCTCTCGTTTCAGCGGGACGGCGGCTATGCTTTGCAACGCCAACATATATGGTTATAATTATATTATAGTCAAATAGTAAATAGCTAGTATTTATTATTTGATTGGTGCTTACTTACCTAAAAACACGTTTCACTATGATTGCATTGATTAAATAATAGTAGTAGTACATAGTGATCAATTAAGTTGATATATATGCAATGTACGTATATATTGTTTCCCAATGAAATTGAGGAAATGAAGCTAAGTTTTGATTATGTTGTTTGGTGGTGGTGATCGCAACGTAGGCATAAACCGGTTTCAATTGGGCTACAAAGCTTGCGGAAAAAAAATTAATATTTTTCCTTCATTATTGTATATTTATAACAACACGATTTAAAATCTAAACACACGAATATAACATTATTTTCTTCAGTTTCATATACTATAATCTTTAATGAAATATTAGTATTAAAAATGGAATAGAGAATGTCAAGTGTAAATATATTGGGATAAATGTCTTATGTGACAGATTATTGTCACCCTGACGACTTTTTTTAATTTAATTCTTTATACTTTGACCAATTCGAAAATTCCTAGGAAAATCAAGACCTTTTTTTTATATTTTCCGTAAAAACGAAAATTTCGGTCCATTAACCTAACTATATATGGTGTTGACAATTTTGATCCCACGAGTAATTTGAGGGATCTCATACATTCATTTTGGTCCACGCTGTTAATTTTAACGGACTGGGCTATTTTGACAAATTGAATTTCCGCTTATCCACAATCTTTTGTGTTTAATGGTGGTGATTTTACTATTTTTAATTATATATGATTTATAATAAAAAAATTATTATTATATAATAAATCATGATTAATAATTATAATAAAAACTTAATTTATTTTAAAAAGTCGTGTACGATGTTTTTGAAATAATCAATCAAAATTATTTTTTCAATCAAACTTCTAAAATGATTTCTTTAAAAAATTGATTTTTATCATAAATACTAATCATAATGTATTATATAATAATAAAATTTTATTATAACAAATATTATTAGAAAATATTGAAATTATTAATAATAAACAGTTGGAAACAGAAAATCATCCGAGTGACCGAATCTCGAAACCAATGTTTTGACTATCAATCTTCAACGAAATTCGTTAGCATAAACAAATAGTCGCGGATACGTGCAAGTCTAATAATGACTAGCTTATGGAATATATAAATATATAATACACATTGAGAAGCTAGCTTGGGATAGAACCAAACGTGTATGTAACAGATCAGATTGTCAAAATATATATATATATATATATATATACTCACTCCGTTTCATTTCAATCGATCTCTTACTTTTTATACATATATTAAGAAAATATTTATTTTTAGTAATAAAATAACATGTTTCCACATTTTCCATTTTGTATGTTAATTGTTTGTCATTTTAGAAAAGAACCAATTGAAATTGGACATCTCAATAAAATAAATAAATCAATTAAAATGGGATTGAGGGAATAGTACTAAATACTAATCAAGAAGTTTTATCTATTTACACTATGTGAATGTGAGTATTAATTAACTTTTTAATCAAATCCAAACAACCCAATTGTTCCAAATTAGGATATTTGTTTATATACAAAGTTGTCATATTTGTCATTTTTATTAAAATTAGTGTAGAAATATATGATTATGGACCTGAGGTAATTTGAGCCCATGGTCCAATAAGCAAGCGTTTCAAAATTCCAAGGGCCTAAATTTCTTTTCTGAGCCCACAGCCCATAAGGAAATTAACCTTAATTAAGATATGCCTAAACTGCTTACAACATCATTCAGTGATTAGTACATATTTATAGTATATATTATTTGTATAAACTTTGTCGGTCAAAACATAATAATATAGAATATAAATCAACAAATGTGTCGCATTTATATGGTTGAATACTTGAATGGGACAGTTAGGTGGTGATGCATTCCACCATGAACATTTTCCTTAAACTACACCCACTCAATTAGGTATATTTTCTCATTGAATACCAAATTTGTGAATGTATGAATCATGATTGAGATACATGTGTTTGTTATTACAGAAAAAATTGATTGTGATATTCTTTCGATTCTTAATAAAAGTTAATTAATAATTTATAAATTAACGATCGATAACCAAAAATAAATAAAAAACGACAATCTAAGTAAATCAAATACTTATCATTAATGAATTTATTATTTTTGTCAATTCAGCCGTAATTTTAACAATTTGGTCAATACGGCCGATTTGGTAGATTTGTTCTAAATTTTAGCGACAAGAATGCAATATGATCGATCATGGTCCTAATTTTAGGTAAGGATAGTCGGATTAAAATTTGTTTCTGATCGCAATATATGAAAAGCATATAAAAGAGACAAATAATTTCTACATTAATTGAATTTAGAACCTGCTAATTGCATAATTAGGGAGCATCCTAGTCATATTTTTATAAATAAAAAATAATAATAAGGATATTTTTGGTACATTATCAATATTTTAGGTCTTTTATTGATATTATTGAAAGTTCAAGATATTTTTGGTACAAGCCACGTAGTTTAGGATTTAATTTGATATTTGCCCTAATTTTAATGGCTCTTATGTACATAATCCACGAAGTTCTAGGTTCTTAGCACTTTAATTAAAAAAATACAGATTAAGATAGAGAATATTTGCACAATAATGGATGATGAAAGACGAATATGAAATTCATTATCTATCGTACGTTGTTAAGACATTAAAATTAAAATATGCCACGAACTTTGGGAAGAACATGTCACCGCCGCAACCATTGCTTGAATAATAAAATGACGCAGTCAGTAATATCAATTGAATTAATTAAGCTATGATGGAACAAGATTAGCCAATCAGATAGAAGCCTTCCCTTAACTGTATCGTATTATATATATAGAGGAAATGTATAAAAATAATTATTTTAAGATAGTAAAGATAAAATTTGGACTGTTAATATAAAAAAATAAAAAAATAGCCTCTTATTTCACGAATTTGCATGTGCAAATTCGTGAAATGGTGTTTTTACACTCCATTTCATGAGTTGAACATGCAAGTTCGTGAATTGGTATGTAAAGTGCATCATTTCACGAATTCGCATCTGCAAATTCGTGAAATAATGTTTTTACACTACATTTCACGAATTCGCCCCATGCATATTCGTGAAATGTGTGTTAATTTCACCATTTCACGAATTGACATGTGTAAATTCGTGAAAATGAGAGGTTATATTTTATCTTTTTATATTTACATGTCAAAAATTATTTTTATAATTTTAAAATGGTTATTTTAATAATTAATAATAAATATGTGGAGCTGCTATAAATTCCGTTGACTGATGACGTGTCATCTCGTTAAGCTCTAAAATATACTCCCATTATATTCTTTGTGTTTCTTCTGAAATCGGTTGGTCTAAGAAAGCATCTGAAAGCTATTCTGTTAAATAGCGTTTCGTAAATATTAGTATAATATTAGATGATTAGTGTAGTTTGAAATCTTGTAGGTAATATAAAAATTATAAATCGCAGCATATTACCTTGAAAGACTTGACTTTGAGTATTATTATGATTTATTCCAATTGCTATTGTCTATTGCCCAAGTCAAAGTTTGAGTAATAATATATAACAGCAAATTCCGGAAAAGGTATTTAAATTAACATGCAACGTAATCATTTTGGATAACCGTCTGCACCATAATTTATACTACTGCTATTTAATTAATTTTTTTTCTCTCTCTCAAAAAAAGATTGAAGTTTTTTTACACAGGATTGAGACAAAATTGAATTCAATTATCATAAAAAAGGGACTAAAAATTTAAAAATGATGCAAAATCTTTGTAAACTAGACGAAAAGATAATTATGTCACTATGAAATATGCTTAATTTACAACTTTTTTTTAGGGAACTTAATTTACAACTTTAAAAATGCAAGTTGTTTCTTACTTTTGTTTGTGTGAAGTAAACTAAGGAATCGATTGTACAGTTTGTACTCTCTCTCTCTCCCCCTTCCAACATTATTTACCCATTTCCTTTGAATATGAGATTTTAATTTTTTTTTTTAAATGGTAGTAGTATAAAATTATAATAAAAATATATACTAGTTCTATTATTTAAAATTATTGTTCTAAAAAGAAAATGAGGTAATAGTATTGGTACTAAGAGAGTAATTAACATAGTAGTAGGAGTAATAAAAGTTAGATACCTTATTTATACTACTCTATAAGAATCTGACAGCACAGATTTAGAAGTCGGTTGAAATTGGCTGTGTCTACTTCAGTCTGTCAATTTAGAGCAATTGAGAGTTTACAATGAGTGAATGAGTAGATGCGTTGTTTCTTCAACCACGCAGCTAAACAGAGAGATAAAAAGGAGTTGGCGTAAAAAAGATTATTGATGTGCATGCGTCGCCACTCACAACTCTGTCTATTTGTGGAAGTTCGTAGAATACAAGCAGATTCTCTCTCTCTTTGTGGATTGGCAAAGTGGGGTGATGATGGAGACTCATGACTCCTTGGTTTTTGAGGTCAACGGGCGGCGCTTCGAGCTGCCGGAGGTGGACCCCTCCACCACTCTCCTCGACTTCCTCCGCTCCTCCACCCCTTTCAAGAGTGTCAAGCTTGGTTGCGGCGAAGGTCTCTCTCTCTCTCTCTCTCTCTGCAATTTGTGATTGAGGGCTCTTTCACTGGAGCTCTGTAAGAGTGTGAATGTGTGATTGAAGCTTTTTGTGTTGATAAAAATCCAATCTTTCTTTGATGGCCCACGACATTTATATCTCATGCTGGAGAGAGAGAGAGAGTGTGTGTTGTAGGTTGGTGGGTCTTTTCTTTCCTTTTGCTTTTCCTAGTTTTGTGCTTTATTGAAAGAAAGAAAGAAGAAAGAAAGAAGGAAAAGATAAAAAAAAGGTGAAGTCTTTTTTGATGATATGTTACTGTTTTAAGTGGTTTTCCTGTGCAATTCTGTAGTGGCCGGCCTTCCTCGTTTGGAATTGATTGATGTGAGATATATATGCTTATGGATTACCTCTAGTACTCTCTTGATTTTGGTTAATCTTCTCTCATTTTCTGTGAATTTTGCTTTTATCTGTTGAAATCGTTTGAACGTTGAGACAGAATTACTAACTACTAATCAGAAACTTGAGCCATTTGCTCTTCAAAATTCAAGGATTGATGCTTGAATCAGTAAGTGTATGTTTGAGGTGCTTCTCTGTATCCCCCAATTGACAATGTGGGAGCTCTTCAGGTGGTTGTGGAGCTTGTGTGGTTGTGGTGTCGAAATACGACCCCACGCTCAAAAAGGTCGAAACTTTCTCAGTGAGCTCGTGCCTCACGCTCGTTTGCAGCATAAATGGCTGCTCAATCACTACGAGTGAAGGCCTCGGAAATGCTAAACGCGGATTCCATCCGATCCATCAGAGGTTCGCCGGGTTCCATGCCTCTCAATGCGGCTTCTGCACTCCGGGAATGTGCATGTCGTTTTACTCAGCACTCGCCAATGCTGAGGAGAAATCACAACGAGCCGAGGCTCCTCGGGGATTCTCCAAGATCACAGCCTCTGAAGCCGAGAAGGCAATATCCGGAAACCTTTGCAGGTGCACCGGGTACAGACCTATTGCCGATGCCTGCAAAAGTTTTGCTGCAGATGTCGACTTAGAGGATTTGGGGATCAATTATTTTTGGAGAAAGGGAGATAAGAATGAATCCAAAGCTAGTAGATTGCCACTGTATAGTCAAAAGGATCATGCCTGTTCATCAAATTTGGGAGGCGAATGCAGGTCGATGAGGCTTTTGAATTCTAGAAAGAACTCATGGTATAGTCCTGCATCTGTTGGGGAGCTTCGGGATTTGTTGCACTCTGATACGGTTGGCAACGGTAGAAGCACCAAATTAGTCGTTGGCAACACTGCGAATGGCTATTATAAAGACACGGAGGTGTACGACAGATACATTGATCTGAGGTACATACCCGAGCTTTTAGCAGTTAGAAAAGACAAATCAGGAATCGAACTAGGAGCAGCTCTTTCTATTTCAAAAGTCATATTGTATCTCAAAGAAAATAGTAAAAGTGGAGAGCTTGTGTTCAGCAAAATTGCTGACCATATGGAGAAGATAGCATCCGGCTTCGTTAGGAACTCGGCTAGTCTCGGTGGAAACTTGATTATGGCGCAAAGGAAGTATTTTCCTTCTGATATTGCCACATTGCTTCTTGCTGTGGGAGCAAGGGTGAGCATACTGTCCGGTCATAAACACGAAAAGATTACAATCGAGGAATTCCTAAGCAGACTGCCATTGGACCCCACAAATGTGCTTTTGACCGTTCACATACCGTCTCTGGACCCAAAGAGCATCAATGGTTCGGTTCAAAGTAGTTCGAGATTGCTGTTCGAGACCTACCGTGCTGCACCACGGCCTCTTGGCAACGCGTTGCCCTATCTGAATGCAGCCTTTTTGGCTGATATATCTTCTGACAGAAATGGAAGTATAGTGAATAATATCCAGCTGGCTTTCGGTGCTTATGGGACGAAACGTGCAACGAGGGCAAGGAAAGTCGAGGAGTATCTGATTGGGAAAATACTTAGCCTCGAAGTTGTTAATGAAGCAATGAAATTGCTGAAAGGTGCTGTTGTACCTGAAGAAGGCACTTCTCATGCTGCTTATCGATCAAGCTTAGCTGTTGGTTTCCTTTTCGAATTTCTTAACAGCTTCTACAGTATCGGTTCTGCAATATCTGGTGATTTACCTAACGAGGAGGAGAACAAGCCGTTGCTGTCATCTGCAAAACAGGTAGTGGAATCTAGCCGAGAGTATTATCCAGTTGGCGAAGCGATGCCCAAACATGGTGCCGCAATCCAAGCTTCTGGTTTGTTTTTGTTCCTTCACTTTTATTTATATTGCTTTAGCTCAAATTCAAGGAATACAGAATTAAAAACTCTAGCTTACTGCAATATGTAGGTGAGGCCGTGTTCGTAGACGACATTCCTTCACCTCCGAACTGTTTGTATGGAGCATTAATTTGCAGCACCAAGCCACTAGCTCGAGTCAAAGGCATTTCTTTCAAGAATAATCCGCGACTATCTCAAGTACCCGAAGTTATCACTGTCAAAGATATCCCTAAAGAAGGCGAGAATGTAGGAAGTATATCCATGTTTGGTACTGAACCTTTGTTTGCAGACGAACTCGCTAGGTGTTGCGGTGACATCATTGCTCTTGTGGTAATTCTCACTTCCTCATCCTCTACGAGCTTGTAACTAAATATTCCTGCTCATAATGTCTTGGAAAATCTCGCAGGTTGCAGACACGCAGAAGAATGCCAATTTGGCTGCGAAAAATGCTATAGTTGATTATGATACAGAAGGATTAGATCCTCCGATTTTGACTGTTGAAGAGGCTGTGAAACAATCGAATTTCTATGATGTTCCTCCTTTTCTCTATCCACAACATGTTGGTGATTTTTCAAAAGGAATGGCCGAAGCTGATCACAAGATTCTCTCTGCAGAGGTACATTATTCGCCTATTCATTTCCACGCCTTTCACATTGGTCCTTTTAGCTGTTGAGTTCGATTGTGTTTGTAAAACTTCCAAGATTCTGGTTCCATTAGAAGGTAATATTTCTGACAATGCTATGTTTTTTTTTCATTTACTAAATTTGAAATTGGCATTTCCAGATAAGACTTGGTTCACAGTACTATTTCTACATGGAGACGCAAACATCTCTCGCGGTTCCAGACGAAGACAACTGTATGGCCGTTTACACTTCGAGCCAATGCCCTGAGTATGCTCATAGAGTCGTTGCACAATGTCTCGGTGTTCCTGAGCATAATGTTCGAGTTCTCACGAGAAGAGTTGGTGGCGGCTTTGGTGGAAAGGCAATTCGAGCAATGCCTGTGAGTACATGATTAGCTTCATATTTTGGCCTCACAAAGTTTGGTTTGATATTTCATATCTTTGATCTGTGGTTTATATACGAATACATTATTTCGTGTGTGATGCAACTTAAGCATGTGATTTTCAGGTTTCTACAGCATGTGCTCTTGCAGCTTACAAACTACAGCGTCCTGTACGAATATATCTCGATCGAAAGACCGACATGGTAATAGCCGGAGGAAGACATCCGATGAAAGTAACATACAGTGTCGGGTTCAAATCAGACGGGAAGATCACGGCTTTGCATCTCGACATATTGGTCAATGCAGGGATAGGTGCAGACGTAAGTCCCATCATGCCGACCAACATGATAGGCACGCTCAAGAAGTATGACTGGGGGGCTCTGTCCTTCGACTTCAAAATATGCAAGACAAACCATTCTAGCAAATCCGCCATGCGCGCCCCTGGGGAGGTGCAGGCATCTTACATCGCCGAGGCCATAATCGAGCATGTAGCTTCCTGGCTATCAGTGGATGTTGATTGCATAAAGAACCGGAATCTCCACTCCTATGAGAGCCTGAAGCTCTTCTACGGGGGTGCTTCCGGGGAGCCCGTGGAGTTCACTCTGCCCTCTATTTGGGATAAGGTTGCAAGAACGTCGGAGTTTGATAAGAGGATCTCTGTGATAGAGCAGTTTAACCAGTCTAACTTGTGGCGTAAAAGGGGGATTTCTCGTATACCGACTGTGAACGAAGTGTTTGTGAGGTCGGCCCCGGGAAAAGTGAGTATACTTTGGGATGGATCTGTCGTTGTAGAAGTCGGGGGCATAGAAATCGGGCAGGGGATTTGGACAAAGGTGAAGCAAGTTGCTGCTTATTCTCTCAGTCCAATTCAATGTGATGGAATTGAAGACCTTGTCGACAAGGTGAGAGTCGTGCAGGCAGACACCTTGAGCTTAGTACAAGGAGGATTTACTGCGGGGAGCACGACATCTGAGTCGAGCTGTGCAGCGGTTAGACTGTGCTGTAGCGTCTTGGTCGAAAGATTAACCCCTCTTAAGGAAAAGCTGAAGGCCGAAACGGGCTCCGTGGATTGGAAGACTCTGATATTTCAGGTCTGAACTTTCACTGTCTCAGTTCCTTTGGTACGGAGGCATCCGTCCTAATAAAAACCCGATTCTCATCATGCTTTCTCGTGCTTTTGGAAATGCAGGCTCATTATGCAGATGTGAACTTAGCAGCGAATTCGTTCTTTGTTCCGGACCCCACTTCTCAGAAATACTTGAACTATGGTGCTGCAGTGAGTGAGGTAAAAAAAAAAAAATCAGCTCCCACTTATGCTTTCTCCTCCAACTTTCCTATGACTTCGGAAAATAGCTGATTAATCAATGACGGCGTCAATTGCAGGTTGAGGTAGATATCCTAACTGGAGAGACGAAGATATTGAGAACGGATATCGTGTATGATTGTGGGCAGAGCATGAATCCAGCTGTGGACTTGGGACAGGTAGTTAAGCTTTATGCTTCAGAATCCCATTAATAGTTCTTAGTCATATCATTTCAATGGCCTTTATAATCTTGAAATTCTAAGATGTGGTTTTGTGTTGTTTCTGTCACATCTATATGGTAGATTGAAGGAGCTTTTGTGCAAGGACTGGGATTTTTCATGCTAGAAGAATACACGTCCGATTCGGATGGGATGATGGTTGCGGATGGCACGTGGACGTATAAGATCCCAACCATCGATACTATTCCTAAACAATTCAACGTTGAAGTGCTCAACAGCGGCCATCATCAGCAACGCGTTCTCTCATCTAAGGGTACGTTCTCTTGTGTGCTCTTAAGCTTCGTGTATTGTTTGATTGTGACGATTTTCGTGTGTGCAGCTTCTGGGGAGCCTCCGCTGCTGCTGGCAGCATCGGTTCACTGTGCTACAAAAGCAGCCGTCAAAGAGGCGAGGAAACAACTAAAGTCGTGGGGGGCAGTCGAAGGGACTGAATCGACATTTCACCTCGACGTTCCTGCTACTATGCCGGCTGTCAAGCAGCTCTGCGGCCTTGACAGCGTGGCGACTTACCTACGCAGTTCGCTCTCTCCCTCACAAAAATGGTGAAGCCATTTCAAAAGCTGATGAGGTTATGCTGTGAAAAATCTTGAAATGTGCAGAAATTTCCTATGATTGCAATTGCAATAAATCAAATCTGTGCTATTCTTGCATGTACAGTACAGCAGCAAGGAATAAAGCAGAGAATGGAGATTGATATTAATAAGAGTTGGAAAAAAGGAAAAGGGAAGATTTGTGTTTCATTGTTGCTGAATCACAATCTTTTTTTTTTTTTTTTTCTTTCTTCAAAATTCTTGTACTACTGAACAAGGTGCATGTGAAGTTACTGCTTTGAAATTTAATTTCATGTTAGAATTTTTTTTTTTCTCATTAGTATTTAAAAGTAGAATTGAATTAATTTGCCTCTGTATCTACAATTGGTTCCTGACTTGGGCAAGTATATGAAGATTTGGTTGAGAATGTGATTGCCATCAAAGTAGTGTTATTATATGACTATAGTAAACTTTTCAATATAAATTTTATTATTTTTGCTTCTACAGAATCATTCCTTATTTGTTTTCCCTAATTTAAGACTATTTTTCTGCTTTACTCCATTCCTTTATTAATTTAAAATTGTTTAATAATTATCTGATTTTTGGGAAGGGGGGGACCGGCATTTAAAATGAAAAGAATTAGACTGGAGCTGCATTTTACTTTAAGAATAAGGAAAAGAAAAGAAAAACAGATCTGCAATAAAATAATCTTTTACGAAAATACAGCTTTCTATGAGGGATAGGATTCTTCGAATATTTTTCTTTTTCTCTTGAGGAATTATAAATCAGATAAGTCCCAAAACTTAATGAATGGATCGTTATTAGAGGTATTACTCAATTATAGCTCCACTTTTGCACTCGTAATTACGTTATAGCCCAACCTTTTAATAATATACAGATACATTCTGAACTTTGCTCTGTTAAATCATTTATTGCCCGATTAACTAACGGCCGTTATCTCGTATTGACGTGGACAAACGGATATGACGTGTCCGTTAAAAATGCCAACAAGATAATAAAATAGTAATGTTTATTAGTCACTTATATAGCCCAACCTTTTCATATGCTATAACTTTATAACCCGACCTTTCAAAAATATCAAATATAGCCCGAAAATTATTCCTTCATTATATTTATGGCCCGATTAATAATAATATATATAAAAGTTGAAAATTAACACAAAAATTTGTCACTTCTAAACTCTCGTTCACATAGTCATTCTCCGTTTTTTTTTCTTCTCATTTTCTCATTCTTCGTATTTCCTTTGTTCAGAAAATGAGAAAAATTATCCGGAGAATGATTATGTGATACGAGAGTTTAGAAGTGGAAAATTTTGTGTTTATTTGCAATTTATATCTATTATTATTAATCGGGTTATAAATATAATTAAGAAATATTTTCGGGCTATATTTGAAAGGTCGGGCTATAAAGTTATAGTATATGGAAAGGTTGGGCTATAAGTGACTAATAAATCTTATGATTTTATTATCTTGCTGGTAACGGCCGTTAGTTAACTGGGCTATAAATGATTTAACAGAGCAAAAATCAGGCTATATTTGTATATTATTGAAAAATTGTGCTATAACGTAATTACGGAAGAAAAGGTGGGACTATAATTGACTAATAACCCTCATCATTATATATCTTTCTTCAAAAAATCAAGACATACTCAACCAAATTATATTACTATATCATATGCATAACAATTGATGACAAAATACAAATAACTTTTAATAAAACTTATTTGAAAACATGTAAATTCAAAAATTAAATAGAGGGAAATTCATTTGTATTTACAACCAAAGGCATGCCCGCATGCAATCATGGCACTAAGTACTAACACCTCTAAAGATTCAAATTTTAAAAAAGGGACGTGACCCT
Source organism: Salvia sclarea (assembly GCA_036873715.1). Classification (NCBI taxonomy): domain Eukaryota; kingdom Viridiplantae; phylum Streptophyta; class Magnoliopsida; order Lamiales; family Lamiaceae; genus Salvia; species Salvia sclarea. The sequence continues at coordinate 1,826,935 of JAYJMF010000034.1, read as the reverse complement.
CCTTTTTCTTGAAGCATATTATAATCAATTAGCATTCGCATTAAAAATATGCACCATCATTATTTCAATTATCTGTAGAGTCTATATATATAACCAACTAATCTAACATACATAGCCAATTATAATCATAGTGAAGAAATTTTGCATTTATCATATATATATATTCATAGAATAATAATATGCTTAGGAGAGCCAGCTTCACAATCTCCATAATTTCAAACTCGAGCGTGGTAATAGGGCGGCGGCAGCGGCGGAGGAAGGGCGGCACGGTGCGGCTGGGGAAGCGGCGGAGGGGCTTCTGCATGGTGGGGCGGGCGGCGGCGCCCCTCCGCCTCTTGAAGAAGCTCATCATTCGCATGGCTGCCGACGGGAGATTGGTCGAGGCTTATTGTTGGTCTTTGCCCTTTCTACGCCCCAACCTCTTTCCTCTATGTTAAATAACCATAACCATGTATTAAGATTTTACATCTATGTATCTTATATATATATATGCTCTATTTTTCCATAGTTTTCATAATTATGTCATACTCAATATTCTTGTTTGGCGTTTTTTTAATTCCCAATAAGAGTATCTTTGTTGCATGATATTTTAGTTATTGCTTCTAGCTAGAAAGCATAAATTATTTCTTTCAAGCAGGCTAGCCGAGCCGAATACCAGCAGGCTCGAGCTCGGCTCGTTAGAATTTTAATGGGCTCGAGTTCGGCTCGATCGTTTGTGAGCCGAGCGTCCCTGAGCTTGAGCTCGGTTCGAAACTCTAATCCAAGCTCAATTACAGTCTCGAGCTCAGCTCGTTTGAAAAACGAACGAATTCCGAACAAGCTTTTTCCGAGCCGAGCTCCGAATAGCTCACGAACGGATTGGTTCTGTACACCCTAAACTGTATGTTGAAAGGGATGAAGTCATGAAGAACAGAAAAGGAAAAATAGTTGAAAATAAAAGTTGAAGCATCCGCCAAAAGTTTGTTTTCGCATCAAATTATACTCCCTCCGTCCATTATCTTCCTTGACGCTTTGATCTGGCACGGGTTTTAATAAGGTGCATTGACTTTGAGTAAATATATATGATGAGTGGAGTTTGGATCCCACTTATGTGTGTTTAAAATTAAAGGTAAGAAGATAAAGTAATGATGTTGATATGTGAGGTTAAAGGTGGGCCATCAATGACATTTTTGTAAATGATATTAGTGTAGTTAAAGTAATAATGTTATACAAAGCTGTCAAAAAATCCCGAATCAGCCCGGCCGGCCCGTAGCTATGGGCGGGCTTAGCTCCGAAAATACCCGCCCATGGAAAATCGGGCTTTTTAAGCCCGCCCAAAAAGCCCGACGGACTGCACGGACTTGGGCTGAAAAAACCCGACGAGCCGCGGGCTAAGGCCGCCCATTTATATTATAATTTTAATAATTATTTATATTAGTTATCTATCTTATATTAATCTAAGATAAATAACTAAATTTATCTATGTTGGATTTAAATTTGGGTTCTTGACTTTATCAAGACTTTATTGTGGATCATATTATCAA
>JAYJMF010000034.1:1805213-1825312 GCA_036873715.1 Salvia sclarea | reverse complement strand
AATTTTCATATAATTGTTAACACTTAGTATATATAATTGTTAGATATCTATTGTAACATGCTAATATAACATAAAAACAAGAAAAAAGCAAAAAAAAAAAAAAAATCTCACGGTTCGGTTCCGAACCGGAACCGAAACCGGCGGTTCCCGAAAAATGGAACCGTATTCGAACCGTGAACCGGGCCTCACGGTTCTAGAACCGTAACCGTGAATATGGTTCCGGTTCCAGAACCGACGGTTTCGGTTCCGGTTCCGGTTCGAACCGCCGGTTCCGGTTTTTTTGAGCACCTCTAATTCAAAATAACTTCATCCAATAATTTAATAATCATTCCATTGTTGCTAATTTCAATTTCGTATGGTATGCTTACAGTTAGAGTTGTAAAAAAAAAGGTCCGAATCGGCCCGGCCCGCCCGTAGCTATGGGCAAACTTAGCTTCGAAAAAACCGCCCATGGAAAATCGGGCTTTTTAAGCCCACCCAGAAGGCCCGACGGGCTGCACGGGCTTAGGCTGAAAAAGCCCGACGGGCTAAGCCCGCCCGAAAATATTATAATTTTAATAATTATTGATATTAGTTATCTATCTTATATTAATCTAAGATAAATAACTAAATTTATCTATGTTGGATTTAAATTTGAGTTCTTGACTTTATCGAGACTTTATTGTGGATCATATTATCAATTTATCTACGTGAGAGTTTATTTTTGGACCATATATTGGATTTAAATTTTTATATATTTAGTTATATATAAATATTGCTACAATTTTAGGTGATTAAGATAAAATATATTTTTTTTTCTTTATTTAGTATCGCCCGCCCGACTATTTTTAGTGGGCGGGCGGGCAGTATGATTTCAGCAGCCCGAAGAATTTCGGGCCTGCCCGATCCGGCCCGCCAATTATGAAAAGCCCGATGGGCTCGGGCATTTTGACAGCTCTAATGTTATGTGTGAAGTTAAAATTATTTAAAAAAAGTTTTCTTGAATGACAAAATGACAAAATGTAAAGAAAGATCGGAGGGAGTATGTAGAGAAGGCAAAACACTGGATTGGGCTTTCTCCACCTGAGCCCATCATACTTTTTTTCGGCCCAATATAAATATAACCAACCACCTGCAATTTCACGTTGAAGTATAAATTCTCTGAAAGAAATAAATATGGAGATTAAATATAAATGGCTCTAGCATTCCCCTTGAAAATATTTCGGCTTTTATTTTATTTTTATTAAGATTTTTGCGTAGCCTATTTTTTATTTTTTTAATTTCCCCCCCTAATTTTCCAAGGGTAGTTAATTGTCAAATAGCAGCCTCCCTGATCCAGAAAATCAAACAGTTGGAGGGTTTTGGAAGAAACCACCAAGCAAACATGGCCTCATCTCTCATGGCTACTCAAACCATGCTTCTTCTCCGCAATCCCGCCGCCTCCTTCCCCACCAACCGCCGCGCCGCCTCTCTCCCCTCACCCCACTCCAACCTCCACCTAACAAGCTCAAACCCCAATTTCCTCCCCTTTACCCCTCTCCCAAAGCCCTTCAATTCCATAATCTCCGCCTCCGTTTCCGCAGCGCCGGTGACTGAATCGCCCGATGCGGCTCCGGAAATCCTCACCGGGTCGACCCGGACCGTCACGACGCTGGTCGCCCTCGGTCTCGCCGCCTCGAGATTCTTCGCCCACGGGCTGCTCAATCTGGCGGTGCAATTGAAGGAGCCTCTGCTCTGCAGCGCGGGCCCGGCCTTCTTCGCGGCGGCGAAGGACGTCCCCACGGGGTCGCTGAACACGCCGTTCACGGTGGTGGCGGCGGGGATGGCGAAGTGGCTGGATTTGTACAGCGGGGTTTTGATGGTGCGGGTGTTGCTGAGTTGGTTCCCCAACATCCCCTGGGACAGGCAGCCGCTCTCCGCAATTAGGGATTTGTGCGATCCTTATTTGAATCTCTTCAGGAACATAATTCCCCCAATTTTCGACACCTTGGATGTCAGCCCGCTCCTGGCCTTCGCGGTTTTGGGAACGCTGGGCTCGATTCTCAACAGCAGCAGGAATTCTTACTGATGATGTTGGTTGGATGTCAATGGCGGCGAATTGGGGGTAAGATTACTAAAGTTTTGTAGCAATTTTGATTGTTGGCGCTGTGTTGTGTTGTGTCGTGTGTATGTGAATTGCAATTACACTGTATGTCGGATTTTTAGATGAATTCAGAGATAATACTTGAAATAAATCCATATTTCTCAGTGTTGCTTGCAGTTTTCTTGATTGATTAAGGTCTCATACTTGCCTCTCTCATTAATTATTGAGTGGTTTCATTTCATCTGTAGATTTTTATGGAGTAGTTTGTTTGTGATAACATATGAATGTTGTGAGAGCAATGAGAGGAACTTGAAAATGTAAATGTATGTTTCTTGATTGCAAAGTAACTATACCCTTGCCCTTGGATTGATTAGAATACATAATTAACCCACTTGATCACGGATTACAGCAGATTTATTTGTTGGTGTTTGAATTTGTGATGGTTTTTAAATATGATTGCATTCTAATCATGTCTTTGAGGCTCCCTTCTCTCTTTGAAGAAGGAAAATTGAGGAAAAGGGTGGAAATGCAATATTTTCCCAACTTTTCCATCTTTTTCCCATGTTCTGTAGGGTGGATAAATTTTCTCAGTCGGGAGGGAAATTTTTCCCCGAGCAGTCCTTTTCCACGCTTTTCACTCAAATCTTGGATAAAATTATCATGTCTAAGGGGTGTGATAAAATTATCAAGAGAGATAAGTTTCTTTTTTATCAAAGAGAACGTAAGATAAAAATGACCACCAAAATGTGATAAAATATTCCCTTGTTTTCTTATCCTTCACTTTTTAGAGATAATTTTCCTTCAAAGAGAACGGAGCCTGAGTGAACATATTGAGCGTCTATGTTAAGTGATTGGCGGTGACTCGAATATGAGAAGTGTCTTACCAATGGAGTTGCGTTTTCGATTGATTGTATGTGATTATCTTGGCTTTGTAGCATCATTTTCTTGTGGCTTTTATCTATCTCTTGGCAATGATATCGTTGAAGTGCTAATTTTCCTAAAAATTAAGTTATCTAGAAAAAAGAACTTGATACTTTTAACAATGTGTCATTACAACTTTCGCGCAGGGAAAATACAAGACATCAATGCAAATACACACATTTCTTAATTAATCTGTGAAGATTATTGGGTAGATACGGAAAAATGTAATGGTTAATTATTAGTAAAAAGTTTCGCAAGCAAACTGTTTTATTTTTAAATAATATTAAGGGGAAGTCGTTTGACAATTCTATAGAGCTTCAACTATTATTCTGGGGTTATGAAACAGATTTTCACTTTCCAGATGCAACTATGTTTTGAAAGTTGGTCACGTCACGTGGGGATTGAAACTTGTAATCTCAACAAATGGTGAGGAGTCACATTTACGTTAGGTCGGCCTAACGTTAGGTCCGGCTCAATTAATGTATAAATAATGAGAGTGACAACAATAATAGGGGGCAGCAAACAACAAACGGTTTCGCCTTCGACTTCGATAATTAATATTTAGATAATGAGACCGACAATAATTATGCTTTTACGGCTCGTTCCGAGTTTGCCTTCGGCTCCCCCTTGCTCGACTCATGACTTAGAATATGAGCGGCAAACAATTGGCCTAACGTTAGGTCGGCCAAACACAAATATTTGTCTGTAAGAATGTCGTTAGATTACGAGACCATACTTGTTACTATTCCAAATGCAACAATAACGTGTTATCTATGATCGAGATCGAGTGGAAATGAGAAAATGGTTGATCAAGGAAAACTTTTAATCATGATAGAAAATTACGTATTCTAAAGGACATGTGAAAGTGAGGAAAAAGAATGAAAAAAAAATAAAATTATTTTCCATCCTCTTCTTTTAAGGCTCCGTTCTCTTTGAAATAAAATTGAGGAAAAAGGTGGAAATGCAATATTTTCCCATCTTTTCCATCCTTTTCCCATATTTTATAGGGTGGATAAATTTTCTCGGTCAGGAGGGAAAAATTTTCCCGAACAGTCATTTTCCACGCTTTTCACTCAAATCTTGGATAAAATTATCATGTCTGAGGGGTGTGATAAAATTATCAAGAGGGGTAAGTTTCTTTTCTATCAAAGAGAACATAAGATAAAAATCGTGGGGACCACCAAAATGTGATAAAATTTTCTCTTATTTTTTTATCCTTCATTTTTACGGATTAATTTTCCTTCAAAGAGAACGGAGCCTCGAAGAAAAAGACAACCTTATACTAAATACATTTACCAGAAGTAGTAATTCGTGCTCTAATCTTGTACAGGTAATTTATAAAATAATCTTTTTTAGGATCCAGTCATGGGTGTGAAAATATATCCTTGTTTAACAAAATTAATAATCATTTCACAAGAAGTCCATGTAAAAAATATCGAAGGGATATACTAATACAATATTACTTTGTAATGAATGTAACTTAATTCACATAACAATTTCGATAATTTAAACTAAAACTAAAATCAATCTCTTTCTAATTTCTATAACAACTGATATTGTTAATCGGTTATTAGATTATTTCACAGTATGTTGATTTCTTAGTATCTTATAGTAGCATATTTACTTTATTTCTAATCATTTGGTCAAACTAAGGAGATGATAATATTTTTTTCAAAGGTTAAAAAAGGTTTTCATCTATAAATTAGATAATTTTTGTGTTAGAAATTAATTATATACCGAAATAAGAGAAGGCTAAATTAAGATATTACCAGAAGCTGGGGACTGTATACCAAATTGAGCGCTAAACCCTTGCAAATTCCTGGACGTCGACCGCCGCCGCCTCTCCGCCACTTTTCCGATGCTCTCTTCGGCGAGAAGAATCCAGCCGCCCAACAGGTTTCTTCAGATTGCGGCGGCGCACATCCGCCATGCTCGAACTGAAGCTGGCAACGACCGTTCACCACGCAGCCGGCGGAGGTCGTCCAAGTTCTCTCCGTCGGCGATCTTGAGGAAACCCGAAGATAAGTCGGAGTGGTGGGTGGTGGACGGTGAAATGCACGAAATCGGGGAAAATGTGCCGCTGCGGGAGCGCTTTGTGATCCCTAGGGATAATATTCCTAATAAGCGCCGGAAGCAGCTGCGCGAGCAGTTCATGCGACGCACTCGTCTAGTCCTCAAGGAATCTGTTAGTTTTCTATTGAATTTTTCGTTATTCTGTAATTTTCATTTATTCGTGAATAAGTTCATTGTAATTTTGTCAAATGTTGAATTTAGTACTGAGTTGAAAACAATGTGAAACTGAGGGAGGGTAGACAGATTAGAGACAGGGGAAATTGGTTTAATTTTCCGGAATCTGCGAATTGTGCGTGAATTTAGGGTTAGAGTTTGATTAATAACTCAAAAGTGATAGCTGTTGGTTAAACTTGAACTATCTTCTCTTTTGCAATTGAAAGGAGCATGAACCTTGGTGCAAAAGATACATGGAGCTGTATAATGAGCTAAGAGAGAACTGGGAGAGGTTGTATTGGGATGATGGCTATTCCAAGAAACTTGCTCAGGATCATGCAAATTATGACTCACCCGATGATGATGAAGAAGATTTCAATCCCTACAGGTTTGGTGGCATTTCCTTGATGTACCATTTCATCATTAGTCTTATGTGGTTTAATCTATCTCTTTGAGGAATTCTTTTGAGATGGTATTGCTTTGTACCTCTGTACAATTCATGTTCACCTGTTGGAATTGTATGTTGCTTTTATTGCTTTAGTTCAGCAGAAGAATAAGGTTGTGTAATGATGATTATCACTCTTTTTGCAGGAATAGACAGCCCCGAGCTGATCAAGTCAAGGTAATCTTTTGCGGACTACCATTTTTTGCACTTTTTATTTTGTGAAATCTGCATGTTCTTGGATTCATCTGGTAATTAAAACTTCATGAAGACTATAATATTTTGGCAGGGAGTTCCATAATTGTATCATTTACTGTGCTCTTCTTAACATTTTTGTGTCTTTCCTCAACATTTTTTATTTTCCTCACCTGTCATGAGTTAACACTCCTATTAAGTTTGGAATTTATTAGCTGATATCTTATTCAAGAATTAGTTGCTTCCTTTATAATACTCTGTTTGTAAGTTTTGTCCCCATGCATTCTGTCGTCTCTAATTAAATGCTACATAAAGATGTTTCATAATCTTCTTCCTGTAACACTTCAACTTGACATTGACCGTTTAAACTGCAGGATCATCAATTTGTGGTGAGAAACAAGGAAAATGACACTTGGGAAAAGGCTAGCCAAATTCGTGACAAATTTGAATATGATAGAGAAAGAAGAATGAGAGAAAAAGGTTAGTTGACTTGGTTGTACTCCGATTGCTTTTTAGTTGTACACGTATGGTTTTGCATCTGACATGATACCTACAGATCTTTGACGCAGCCAAAAATTGGTTTTGGATAGTTCTGTAAGTGTGAGGCATGAACATGTCATGTCATTCATCTGGTTCTTATTGCTGATTAGTGGATTCATAAAACATGCGATTCTTCTTGCCTTGGCATCTAGCTCCTGCTGAAATATCTTTTTCCCGTTAGTAAATTCCTGTATCAAATCTCAGTTGAAGGCATAAGATTTAGGAAGCATAAAATATTCTGTTGTTGACTTGTTGTCTGATTTTGATTGTAGTTATGTATTGGGAACCGTATCAAACCTCAGTTTTAAGGCATACCTAAGATTTAAGAAGCAGCGAATATTTTATTATTGTCTGATTTTCCAGGTTCTTATATTAATGTATTTTTTTAGAATATTTGTATTAATAGTTTTGAATTTGCAGCCTTTGCACCAATGAATGCAGCGGACGACTCTGAGATGAATCGCACAGTCACAAGGAATGAGCCCTTTGACATCAGACGATACATTTCTGAATCTGACGAGGAGTGACTGACAGACTGAACGATGTTATTCTGGAAAAATTGATACCCTGCTGTACAGTGAGTAATTATTGCCCTGCAGGTAGCAGTTTCCTGATATGAGATGATCATGAAGTTGCTAATAATTTCAAGTTTCACTAATACAGAAGATGTTCATTTCTACAAGTTTGGATCTGGATCACGAGAAGAGATCCGGCTGGGTATGGGATATGGCACTGCACGATAATTACAACTTGTAAGCTCTTAACTTGTAGTTTCTCCTAGGATTGAGGTTCTCCTGGATACTGCAATTTGCTGATGAATTATGCATAGTTAGATTTGGCACGGAGTGGGTTTTTGTGTCGGTTGGGAATTTCATGTCATCGATGCCTTGTACCCTGTGGAACATTGAGTTTTGCAGTTAAGTAACGTGTTTGAGCTAAGTTAACAGCTAGTAAAATGGGTTGTTGCTAAACTGGATTCCGTCGCCACGAACAGTACAATATTACTCGCACTTTTTGGAGATTTCACAAAAAGTGTTTGAGCTAATCTAAAGGCTGAATTCACAAAAGAGTCTATTTTGTTTTGCTCTACATTCATATGTTTATAATTTTCTTGGTATTTGGCTGTGTTTAGATTTGAGTATAGATATTGTATTAGTTCTTGTTGATGTTGGGGCGTAAGATGTCCTACACAAAATTTCTGCTGTGTTTACTTTCATAATTAATCTTGTGAGCACCTTTTATTTTCGGTATCCAAATTTGTATCATCGAGACATCGACCATTAATTTTATTTTTGCACTTAGCAGTCTTACTTTCATTTTATTGTAGGAAAAACATGATTCTATATCACATTGTTCGTTTTATTAATAATTTTTTTCTTATCCTATTGTTGTATCATCGTCATGTCTGTGGAGGTTACTTGCAATGTCAATCATAGGTAGATTTGGAAAAAACACAACAATAGGATTAACAACTATCCAAGACTAAATTCTCAAATGAAATGATGGTACATACATTTTACGATTATCCTCACCTTATTAAAAGAACGAACATTTTGCAACTTTTGAGGAACATTTGAAACATTAACGTATGATTGATTTACACACAATACTTTTAAAAGAAGCATTTGATAGTGATATGCCAACAAAAGTCACTAAAACACAACCTAGTAGTAATTTAAAGGCCAAAATTGTGGATATTGACATTCACCCTTTAAAAAAATTTAAAAGTATTGATATTCACCGACCAATTAAGAGACGTGACATTAACAAAGTTCTCGGGTTCGAGTCCTCCGTGACGCAGCCATTTAAATTTCTGCATCAATAGACCAACTACTAGTTGGTTTAAGCAAAAAAAAAAAAAGTTCATTCTCCGAATAAAATTTTAATTAAGATTAAAAAATAAACTCTGTAGTAATTATGATTAATCAATTACAATTAGAAATTACTAAAATTTAATTAGAATAAATACACCTTACACTCGAAAAAATTAAAAAGTATTGATATTCACCGACCAATTAAGAGACGTGACATTAACAAAATTCTCGGGTTTGAGTCCTCCGTGACGCAATCATTTAAATTTTTGCATCAATAGACCAACTACCAACATAGTTGGTCTAAGCAAAAAAAATAAAAAAAAAAATCATTCTCCGAATAAAATTTTAATTGTGATAAAGAAAGACTCTGTAGTAATTATGATTAATAAATTACAATTAGAAATTACTAAAATTTAATTAGAATAAATACACCTTACACAGCCCATTTCATGTGGAGTATTTAAATATATACACATAATAACAAAAATCAATTTTGTGAAACTCCCATCCTAGCCTTAATATTGGTTTCTTGAATTTGAAATTTGAGTGAGAGAAAGCAAGGCCCGGCCGGCGCCAATACTGCAATTCATCTTCGCCCACACTTCATCATCTGGAGAGAGTAGATCGCCGGCGGATCTGAAGCATTTTCCGACGGGGAAATGAGTGGCGCGCGCCTCTGTGGCTTGCTCTCCGAATTGGGCTACGGTGGTCACGGTCCATTGGACCCGGACAGCTTCGAGTGGCCCTTCCAGTACGACGACGTTCGCCCCATTCTCGACTGGCTCTGCTCCAGCCTCCGCGCCTCCAATGTGCTCTCCCCCTCCGAACTCTCCCAGTAACCACTCCTCTCTCATCTTCATCAATTTCACATTTCCCCCACTTTTTTGTTTTGAGGCAGCTCGTTGCCCTTGCGTAATGCCTCACTCAAGTAGCGAAATTGTTGGGGGAGATATATGATTCTGCAGAGTTTTGTTCGTTTTGGACTCAATTGTATTTGTAGGTGGTTGGTTTCTTCTTTGAGTATGCTAAGATTGGGAGGAAGAGTGATGCAGATTTCTCCTTTTCTGAATCTAGGTTTTCTTTCTATTCCAGCTGATATGGTTCTCTGTGGGTACATTGGCGAGAAGTTAGGTTGTAATGTGATGCAGTGGTGTAATGAATTCGCAGGGGTTGATTGGCATAGCTGGCTGTTTAGTTTCGTGTTTAGGATTTTTCCCTAATATTTTGTCTTTTATGGGAGCATGTAGTCTGGGTAGTTCTATCCTTCAATCAAATCTCAACTTTTGTGACCACCTTGCATTCTTATTCTGGTTACTAACTTGGCTCGGTGAGCAAGTACGTGAATGCTTGTTGAAATAGCTAAACACAAAAAAATGAAACCAAATTATTGAGAAGATGAAGCTTTTGATATGTAACTCTGTTGTGTTTTCTTTCTCCGATGTTGTTTGGGACAATTAGTTATGTTGCCACTGTCCTTTTTATGTTGGAAGCTTTTTTATTTGTTTGGTTTAATTCTCTGCACTATGATATAAATTCCCTTGACCTTCTCAACAAATCACCTTCTATCTTTCTGCAGGTATGAGCAGTTTCTACTCGATGGCAAGCTTTTGGAGGTATAGACTATTTTATTTTTCCTGATTTTCTTTTGGTTACCTTTTTTAACTGCATAGGCTCTGCAGTTGTAGCATATTGATTTTCTGAGAGATGACTTTGACTGCTCAAGCTTATATCTCTTTACTTGCCATTAGGGAGAAGATTTGGACTTTGCTTATGACAGCATTTCAGCATTTTCAGCCAGGAGAGACCACCAAGAAGCTGTTTTTGGAACTGAGGAAGGATTGAAAGAAATTCGGTACATACTATATTTTGCATATCTGTCAATATCCCTATGAAAAAGGATGAAAAATAACAACGAAGATATAGAAGCTATCTTAATATGCATGTGTAATATGTATTAGGAGGAAGCACACTCCTAAATTATGCACTTCTTGACTAAAGGGAAGATGTTGATGGCATTAATCATGTATAGGCTTCCACCAGCTGAATTTTAAGAACATTAGTTAGAATCATGTTTAGCTCTTTGAGATAAATAAATAAAATCCCCATGCATTAAATGCTTGCAAAAGCTTGTCGATTTGTGCTTCAAATTTACTCTTATCTGTTCAAAGTTGTTGGATGTACATTGCCAAATCTACTGTCAATTTTTTTTATAAGAATAATGTTCTCACTTTAAAAGCCTTCGAAAGCAGTAATTACTTCTTGCATTTTGACATGACCAATGCTTGTGTTTCTCCTTTATTTGATTTCTTGTCTTATTTTGAATTCCATGATCTTGCAAAAGTAAGAAAGCTAAAGATACTAATGTTGTAACTTTGATTAATCCCGACTATGTGAAGAAACTGTGATGCATTTATGCTCCCACACTTCTTTTCCTCATACATATGCTATTCTGTTCAGTGATGCAACTGTAGCAGCAAAAGCTGAAGCTTTGGAGTTACAGAAACAGCTTCGGCATCTGCAGTTCCAGAATGATATGCTCACAGGGCAGGCTTCATCATTAATTCAAGGGAGAAGAGCAAGAGTTGCTGCAACATCCAATGCCAATGGACAACTCACTACTATAGATGATAGCCTTTCAGCAAGAAATTTGGAGGTTTGTGGTCCCTTCCTTCTCTTCTTGTAATATCGCCAATCTTGTTTATTTTTCAAAGGTCCAGGCGATGATATTAATTGCACGCCTATATCTGTGGTCTTTGATACTCTACTACATTGCTCCACATGATGTACTTTCACTTTGACTCTCTACAATTGTAATTAGTTTGTAAAACTACTCAAATATGCCTACTGTAAGATATTTAAGATGAATTGTATTATTGAAAAGTTTACAAAACTGAATTAGGAGTAGTTATCTCTTGTAGAGGATCCATTTACACCAAAGAAACAAATCTGTGAGGATATCTACTATCAAGTTTGGAAGTTGAATGAAAATATCATCCAATGGCTTGCTGGGATTTTATGCATATAGGACTTAACTAAAGAAAGATATATAGTAGAACTGAAGGACAGCATTTGTGCTACAATTTGTTGACAGTAGGATAACATATTGGAGCCGTTACTTGTAGTTCCTTGTCATTTGTCTTGCTTAATTCAAAACTTCAGCAGAGACTAATTCTTTTTTCACTATGTAAATTAGCATCCAGCCTTTTATAGCACTTCTATTTGGAGTCTTGGGTTAGGCTAAGAGAATATACAATTTTGCTTTTAACCATTTGGCTGCCCTACATGAGTGATTTCCAGTAGTGGCTGGATACTGAATTCAATTTTTTTCCAAACACTTTTCTGAACATGGGACCAGGCCATTAGTGAGTAGACTGTTGCTTTATTAAACTCATTGGTGAATCACTTGTGCAAAGAAAAGCCCTGTATATTTTTAAATTTCAATGTTGTGGTGATTGTGATTCATGTCATTTATTTCTGATCTTGTAGAAATTCATTTCACCCTATCATACATGTCATTTAATTATTATCACTGGGATATAGATGAATGCAGTTCTTGGACGAATGGCCTCTACTGCTCAAGAGTTGGCACATTATCATTCGGGGGATGGTAATTTTTTTCCTTGTAACTTTGATATTATGAGCAAAAGAAAATTCTCACTTTCTTTTATTCTTCCTAATAGTTTCACGAATGTGCAGTTTAAGTAGAAAATTGAAAATCCTTCTCTAATGTCTTTTTTTCTCGGATGTGCATATTTAATGTATTTTTTCATGGCATGCAGAGGATGGAATCTACTTGGCATATGCTGACTTCCATTCATACTTGCTTGCGGATGCTGCCTGCATGAAGGAACTAAGTCAATGGTTTTCAAAGCAATTGGACACGGTATAGAAGTCACTCCCCTCCCTTTTCTGATCATTCTATATTTTTTGTGCTTGTTTTGCTAGCTTTTCAAAGGATAGTTGAACTCGTGAGTCGTGACACACATATGAATGGAAAATTTAATGGAAGTCTTTACTATTACCTTTACTATGTTAAAGAACATTGCTCTTGAACGGGTGGAGAACTAATACATGCTATCTACCACAACCCGCAGAATAGTTTTACTTCTGCTTAACGTCTAAACCAACTTACAGCTTGGTTCATGAAATCAGCCTATGGCTGTAGATCTTAGGTAACAACAGAACCTGGTAGAATTATGTCGTAATTTATCTAGGTCTATGCTTCATGCTTTATAAAGGCTGACAATTTTGATTGGATCTTAATTTTATATGTGCATGTGATTTCCAGAGGAACTCTTTTACCTATTTTGCATGTGAATGAAGCTTCAATGCTTCATCTACGAGTTCCAGCCCCTAAAACTAAGTGCTGCTAAAAAAATGCAAAGCGAGTGATACCTAAGGTTTACAACTGGTGGTTAGGTGGAATATACTATCTTGTTGGGAGGGCTGCTAGAAATTATAAATTTTGTTATTGCTATAGATAAGTAGTTACCATTCCTTTGTTTCTACCTTAAATCTTGAATATTGATCCAGACACATTTTACTATGTCGTTATACCAATTAGATTACAATTGGTGTGACATACTCCCTTTGTCCTATAGGAGAATAAATTAGACACATTTTACTTTGGCATTTCACTTAGATTTATGAATTTTTTAGGAGAATAAATTACTCAAGTAAACTTCCCATATTAGTTTTACCCTTATTTAATAATACTGTATTATTGGGACACCGCAAAATAGAATATGCAGACTATATATTTGGGAAATAAGAAGTGTATGTTATGATGTTTTCTTGTATTTAATGTGTAGCTGGTGGATGAAAATCTGGGAATCACATCTGCATGTTTTTTTTAAGTTCAGCTGTTTGTTAATTGTATTTCATTGTTGATAAATATTCACTCACTATTTTGTGAATTACTGGATGTGAAAAGGGAGGTTTTCATAGTGGTTTGGTTCTAGTGTATGAAAATTGATTATTTGAGTGTACATGGGAGGTTAAATTTATTCCATAGGCTCATACTTTTGTTCTCCATTGATCATGTGTTTCCAATAGGGCCCTTACAGGTTAGTGGCCGAGGAGGGGAAATCTAAGTGCTCATGGGTTAGTCTCAATGAGATTTCCAATGTCGTGGTTAGAGGTACATCCTTTCTGATTTCCTCCCATTCCTGTGTGCTTTTAACTTTTATACTGCCTGCATTGTTCATTTGTTCAATTTTATTCCCATGTTTCTTTATGACATTGCTCTTGATTATCTGTCTGTCTGAATGAAGTCATTCAATCCCAAATGTAACAGAACGGAAAAGAAAAACTACAAAATCGGAAGATGGTTGAAATATAAGTTCATTCATTCAATCATACTCTGATAAGTGCATTGTGAAAACATGCCAAAGCCCCAATAGATGTAGACATGCATAGTCCTATGCTTGTGGGAATCTGATAAGTGCATTCTGGAAACACTCCTGAACCCAATAAATGTCTAAATGCATAAGCTCATTGATTATATGAAGAATGCCACAACCTCCTGATTTCTCATTTGCTTCATGTGCTAGACACCGAAAACACACAGCATCAACGCCTTACTGAGTTGCAGCGGCTTCGGTCCATGTAGGTATCCTTAATTACCCATGTTATTCATTTCAAATTGTCTTAAACTTTCAGCTTTTAAAAGGTAAATTCCGGGTAGGAATTCCCACATTAAATCATTTATGGCATCCTTTTGTTGGCCTGTAATGAATATTAGTATCCCGAGTACTTATGGCTGTCAGTCTTGTGCCAGATTTGGGACAAGTGAAAGACAATGGGTGGAAGCTCAAGTTGAGAATGCTAAGCAGCAAGCCTTCCTCATGACTCTTAAAACTCAAGTAACATCAGATGAAGCTCATATCCATCTCGATCTTCATTCTCTTAGGTAGTGGTCCACCTCCACATTTTCTTTTATTGTGTTTCCTTATTATTGTTGGAGTGCTCCATGAATAATGAGAAATGATATACGTGGCCTTTGTGTCTTAATTAATACATGTTCACAGGGTGATTCTTGCTTAATCAGTTCAAGTTTGTTGATACAGATTTATAACTTTTACATTTTTGGCATTTAGTGTTATATTTTATATATTTTTTTTATCATCGTTAATATCCTGAGCAGGAGAAAGCATGCTGAGCTGACTGGGGAACTTTCAACTTTATATCGCAAAGAAGAGAAGTTATTATCTGAGGTATGGCAACCACTGGAATTTTGCCATAGCGCTTTCTCCTGAACGTCCCACTCTGGATTGCACCTCAAATGCTATTTTATGCTAAAAGAATTGGATTTTACTCTTTTGTTGTGTTAAAAAAATTTATAGGTTAGCTAAAGCATAGAAAGGCATGATTTTTTGGACCTCTAAACTAATAAGATACCGTTGTGTACACTATAGCTCCTGAATGTCACATTCTCTTTCTTGATTTTATATCCTCAATATTGCAATTTATCCCTTTGTGCTCATTACTATCATTTCTCCAGACAATCCCTGATCTTTGCTGGGAGCTTGCTCAGCTGCAGGACACGTATATCTTGCAAGGTACATATGTCGGTTGCTTTTTTCCCCCCCTGATAATCTATTTCACTTATCTGTGTTCTCACTTTGTTCTTGTGCTTCTTGTTTTAAATGATAAGTTTCTTGCTCTGTGTAGGGGACTACGATTTAAAAGTCATGCGTCAGGAATTTTATATTAATCGGCAAAAAGGGGTATTTACCACCCACCTTTCTCATTTTACATGTAAACTATGTTCACTCCGAGCTAAATACTTCGTCCAGGAGTTTTAGCTTTGAGGTTGTTAGTGACATTTGATAGCCCTTTCCAATATTGAATTCATTATTAGGTCAATTTAGTAACTCCTAGTGTTGTAGTTTTATGGTAGCAGGAAATACTAGATAGGTGGAGGAGGTTCATGTATGATATCTCTTGCTCTGCATAAAAGTCCGCATTATGTGATGTATATTGTGGATTACCATTAATATCAAATAGCTAAAGCCTCATAAGTTGGTGGTTGCCTAGATGACTCAGCTTGGGCATATTGAGATTTGTGAGTACACATATATTGCAGCACTTCTAGCACTAGAACTAGGATACATGGATAGTTGTGAATAACAAGCATCTTCTTGGACTGTTGGATAGAAGGGGGAGCAAGAACTAGGATAAATTAAAGGAAAACCTAACTTTCACTGTGGAGAATCAAATGAAAATTATTCCTGTGCAGCCAAGGTCCGATAATTACTTACATGATTAGAGCATCAATTTCCAGAGATTATAGTTCTGAATTCTCGAATTTTCTAATCTAACCGGATTAATCTTGACTCCATCATTCTTTGTTAGGTTCGTATTCTCAAAATACTGATGGATATAAACTCACCTCTTGACTGTTTTACCTTCTGCAGTTCATACATCATTTGATTAATCAGCTGTCACGACATCAATTTTTGAAATTAGCCTGCCAGTTGGAAAAGAAGACTATGCTTGGAGC
Organism: Salvia sclarea; assembly: GCA_036873715.1. Classification (NCBI taxonomy): domain Eukaryota; kingdom Viridiplantae; phylum Streptophyta; class Magnoliopsida; order Lamiales; family Lamiaceae; genus Salvia; species Salvia sclarea. The sequence goes on along the minus strand of JAYJMF010000034.1, from coordinate 1,809,608 downwards.
CTATTCACTGCTTAAAGTAATTGAATCGGAACTGCAAGGATACCTGTCAGCAAGTGAAGGGAGAGTGGTAAGGATGCACCTAATAAATTAAGATGAATTTTCTTGAGTTATGGCATTGGCGGACTTTCTCTATTGTCTGTTTTGTGTCCCTTGTACTTACTGCTTATATTTATGCATTGCGTATGTATTATTTCCTCCAAGGGTCGTTGCATGGCACTGGTTCAAGCTGCATCTGATTTACCCGAACAAGGAGCTGTTGATGACCGAGACACTTTTCTCCATGGTGTTAGAGATCTTCTCAGCATCTATTCAAGTACATATGATGACATCTTAACAGGAATATGGTTGTTTTTTAATAAATTATTTGAAGTAATTCTCATGTAAATTTTGTGAATTCTCAGATGCTCAAGCTGGTTTATCAACATACGTGTCTGTTCCTGGCATTGTTCAGCAATTATCTAACCTTCATTCGGAACTGATGACTTTGCAATCTGACCTTGAATACGCCCTTCCCGAGGATCGAAACAGATCTATTAATGAACTGTAAGTTATTCTATTTGAGTTATTTTCATCTGTGGAGGACACGGTGCCATGTCATTTATGTCATGGCTACTGCATACCAATTTGCTCATGGAGATCGAGCATTCGAAATATTCCTACATGAGTCTCATCATGTACATTCCATAAATACATCTGTTTATAAATGAACTTCCCGTCTCCTATGCTGCTTAGGGTTTGAGCCATATAAGAAGATACTCCAAATCTTTACTGTGTATGTTGTTTCAGGTGTACCCTCGTTCAAAGTTTGCAGCAATTATTATTTGCATCATCTACGACGGCACAACCTATATTGACACCCTGGGTACACGCTACTGCCATTTCTTCCCATTTTAAAATGAGTTTTACCTTGCACAACGCTATGTTGATACTTGTCTACAACACGATGTATATTTGTAGACTCTAATGAAGGAGCTGGATGAGATGGAAAAGATCAACGCAAAGCTCTCAGCTGCAGTTGAAGATGTGACCCTCGAACACTGCAAGAAGAATGAGGTACAATCTCTCTTGAGATGCCTACACCCAAATTTTTCGTTATGTGATCCCAAGATACAATCTCTCTTGGAATTATGATCGAGTCTCATACATACATGTTGGACTTGATGCAGATCGTTAAACATCATTCACAAGAGATGGCGGTTCAGAGGCGAGTATTTGTGGATTTCTTCTGCAACCCAGAACGGTTAAGGAACCAAGTGAAGGAATTGACTGCTCGAGTGAGGGCGTTGCAGGCGTCGTAGTCCAATGTACAGAAGCAGAAGTGTTTGTGTATGTATATAATATCCCCTTCTCCTGTCTCATGAGAAAATGTTGCTTCTTTCAAGTAGCAGCTTGTCTTGTTTATGTCGTCTGGGTGATTTATTGCCATTGAATATGTTGAGTTATGGTATGACATGAGATTTGTATGATTTTAGTGAATTACCATTAATATGGTCACTAGATGTATATGATTGCTTTTATGTACAGTGCAGATAATATTGAGTTAACTATGTATGCATTTTTTGAGCAATGCTATTCTTCTACAAAAACCCTGATATTTTTATTTTATAATTATAAGACAGCATTTTTTACTTAATTGAGTTAATATCTATTTAAAATTTACCATAGTCATAATCTATGTGCTTTTCTGATATATATACTGTAACATAATGTTCTTACCATCACAAGAGACGTTTTAATAAAGAGGCACATTTTCTTTAGGCCTATTTGTCTTTAATATATTAAAATGGTTGAAGCTTTCTACTGAAAAACATTGAAATAGTTGAAAGTTCCCATTCACATTTATGTTTATTTTGATTAATGATTTCGCACTCCAAAACCAAAATCTCACTACTTGCTATTTTTATTTTTTGATTGGAAAATTGGTAAGATGGAATTTGAACTCTACACTTTACACTTACACAATAAAGGTCCTGAGAGTATATTAATTTGCATAGATAAATGGAAGCTAGCACGTTAGTTAGATTAAAATTATATCCTTGAATTTACAAAGTTAAATAAAAACTAAAATTATTAGTTATTATTAATAATTAATCTATATTTATGATAAAACAATCAATCAATTTTTTATTTCAATTCAAAAGATTCTAATGAATAGTTTTTTTCTCTATTAAACCATTTTATGGCCACCCACACTGTGGCTACATAGATTAAAAAAAGCACAAAAAATGGACATTAACCATTGGGTAGTTCTATGGAGCACCCTATGCTCTGCACTCCCCCTTCACTGTAGCACTATTAAATTAATTAATTTAATAGTGCTACAGTGAGGGGGGAGTGCAGAGCACCCTGTGCTCCAAAGCAAAACTCGGAAATTAGGGCATTTCTGAATTGAACTGCCATCATTATTATTTCTGATCATGAAATGATCTAATCATATTTTGACGGGAGTAATAATTCGTCAAAATTTAAAAGATGCTACTTGCCTCTTTTATTTAATCCACTCATAATTATATATTTCTTGGCAAAGAAATACACACAAAAGCATGTGGATCTCATGTTGATTACACCTCCTTACACTCATCAATTTTGTCTCGTTAATCTCCGTACCCGAAAGCAATGAGACATTATAAATGAGACCAAGTAAGTATTATTTTTATCTCAAAACTTAATTTGTTTTCGCACAAATTAACCTTAGCGTCATTGTTTAAGACTTTGATGAGTAACGACACATCTTAAAAAAATCAAAGTAAGAGCAAAGGAATTAAAATCGGATTTCCCGTACCCCTATATCTAATATCTTATAAGCTTATTATCCCACGTATTTTGTCTGGAAAAATTGTGTATGGTAATACGCATTGTATCACTTTCAGTTCCGAATCTTTCAATTATCTATATTAACCGATTTGTATGTAGTGTGGCTTTTTAACACTTAAGATAGATACGGATGAGATCATATGTCCCGTGATCTTTCGTGTTCCATTACGAATTTCAATATTTTTAATAATATTTGTTATAAAATAAAATTTTATTATGTCATAATACAATATGATTAATTTTATAATAAAAAATTAGAATTTTAAAAAATTATAAACCATATTTTTGAAATAATCAACCAAAATAAGTATTTTAATTAATATTCCAAAATTTATATAAGTTTCTAAAATTTTAATTTTTTGTTATAAATATTAATCATAATATATTATGTAATAATAAAATTTTATTTTATAACAAAAATGTTATTAAAAATGTTGAAATTCATAGTGGAACACAATTGCACATGAAAAATTATTGGACATAAGATTTCATCCCAGATAAGAAACTAGTTGCAACCACAAAATAAAAACGTGTGTTCCAGCCATTTATAAGTCCAAGTTCTTCTCTCTCTTTTTTTTATCCGCAAATTCAACAATAGAAGAGATATATATTGGAAAAGTGAAAGATATATAGAACCTTATAAGTTTTTTTTTCTCTCTAAAAAATAAAATAAAACGTGTTATATATGTATTTAACTATCATAGATAAATTTCGAAGAAATAAACATGTTGAAGAGAGAAATTCATGTGCATATGATGATCAGCGGTAGATTGTCCAATGATTATGTCATCTGAATTTTGGTTAGATACGACTGCGCTTTATGAGGAGATCGAGAGCCCATATATACTTTATCAAAGAAAGAATGTCCGATGACTCGATGAGTCGATGTTGTGCAATTTGTGTTAAACCAAGTTTCCCCTAATTGTTATATACTCCCACCATTTCATTCATAATATCCCATTACTTTTGACCACAAAGATTAAGTAGACAAAATTGATGAGTCTAAAGGTGGTGTGGCCCACATGGGGTCCATAAGTTTTTGCGTGTATTTTTTTTTTTTTTTTTTGCCAAAACAAGAATGAGACAAGATGAGTGGGCCAAACTAAAGTAGTAAGTGAGACATTATGAATGGAACGAAGGAAGTATAAGATGAGATAGTATTTTACAATATAAAATAAGTCAAGATATTTTATAAAAAGTATGAGTATATGGATGGACATTGATTAGAGGCACGAGGTTATTAACATACTAGTGAGGACGATATTACACACCACCAGATCAATTAACATACTAATGAGGACGATATTACACACCACCCCCATCACTAAGAGTGTAAGAGCACAGATTCGCGAAATGTGTGCATCAGACAAAGGAGAACCCGTGTCTGATTTCTAAAGATCATATTGTTGGAATCGCTTATGAAATAAACGTGGTCAAAGGATTTTGACAAAATAATTGAATGACGTGGAATTTAATTTAATTGAAATTAAATTAAATATTCTCTATCTACGTTTCGCGTAGATGAACGTAGTGTATTCGCTTTCTCAAAACCGATTCCTGGTGAGTGAGAAATAGTGAATT
>JAYJMF010000034.1:1791557-1803652 GCA_036873715.1 Salvia sclarea | reverse complement strand
AAATAATAAATTTTCTTCTCCACTACTCACTAAAGGAAGGAACTTATATGTAATCTATTTTTTAATTTAATTTTTTTTATGTATATAATAAACCTTTAACTTTAAAGAAACTACAAAATTGTCATCAAAATCAAAATCAATTTGAAATCAATTTGGAAATTTTGATTTGTCTTTAAAGATATATAGATTACTAATAAAAGTTTATTTCATTTGGTTAGGATATATAATAGCTTTTTATTATTTAATTTTATTTTTAGTAATTAATAATTCGTTTTTAGGTAGATTAAAAGTTGGGGTATATAACTTTTTTAAACTTTAATTTTTTGAAAAAAAATAAATAAATATTATTCATAATATTATACTAGTACTCCCTCCGAACCAATTGAGATCACCCTTTTGCCATTTTAGTCTGTACCAATAGAGATGATCCTTTCCAAAAAAGGCAAAAATTTAACACACAAAACTCAAAAAGGTTGGTGGGCCCCGAACAATTTGTGCCTTAATACAACATTTCCTTAATCTCCGTGCCCAAAAAGTAGGGGACATCTCAATTGGTTCGGAGGGAATAATAGATACTATGTGATAGAGCATAGTAGTACGTATACAGATTATTGTGAGACATCTAGATCTCATCCGTTATGATTCTAATTTGACGTTGCTGTGTTGGGGATATATTTGCTATCAAAATTAATCTTAAGTACATATTTCAATTGACAATTTTTTGAAGAGTGATACTAAACAACCACATTATTGCACTCACACAAAAACAAAATTAGTACCTTTAAGTGTTAAATATCAAATAAAATCAATTTATTTTAAACTTTAAGTTAAATTTATACTCAATAAATGTTATTTCCTAGCCCGAATGTTAAATTAAAAATTATATTCTTGAATTTGCATAATTAAATGGAAGCTAAAACACTAGTTATATATATTAAAATCATATTCTTAAATTTATAAAGTTAAATAAAAATTAAAACTATTAGTTATTATTAATAATTAACCTATATTTATGATAAAACAATCAATCTATTTTTATTTCGATAAAAAAGATTCAAATGGGTCAATTTTTTTTTTCTTCTCTATTAAAGCAAAATTGGAAAATTTATGTAGGGTATGGTTGAATTTTTTGAAAATGGAAATTTAAGAAAGCCATAAAGTTTGTTACCCTGTGGCGCCTGCAGCTGTTGCTGGCTGTGAAAAGCTCCAAACAGGCGTAGGAAATAGGTTTAATGAGAGGAGTAATCAGCACTTTTTTTTTTTTTAATATATTTGTTTTATTTTGTTTTTTGAAATAATAATAATAGTAATAATTTGCTATTGATTCTTGAATTGTCTGTCACTCTGTCCATCTCACGGGATGGGTGCTACGTATTTATTGTGCCCAAATTTTCTGAAATATTTGCACAATTGGAAACGAGTGAATTCAACTTTTCTGCAGAAATCAAACATTTCTTGTCTATTTTTGTGTCGCTGCTTTAAATTCTATTTCTCTTCCAGTAAATGAATTGATTGAACCGAAAAAGTTGCAAGCTGTTGCTTTTTTTTACCTTCCTTCATTTTCCATTTTTTGTTTTTTTTTTTAAAAAAAATAAGAGCAGCCCATTTTTATGAAATAAGTCAAAGCATTACGAAAGCAACACCTTATCTCGTGCTGTTTTGGGGTTTTTCTTTAATTTTGTCTAAATAAAAGTGGCTCTTTCTTGAAAGATAATGGTTTTTTTATCTTCTCTTTTTTGCTCATCTTTTAGTGTTATTGTTGTTTTTCATCTCCGTCTATCTATTTCGTGAAAATAAAAATAACAAAAGCCGATTTGACTTGTATCTTTTGTCTTCTCAAATGACTCGTATTAATAGAGCATGATAATTGTTGAAAATAAATAAATATCTATATCTAGGGTGGGGATATATATCTATTGTTTTGTAAAATTTCTTTTGTAACCATAATTAATTATTATGCTTTTTTTGTCAAGCAGAATCACCTTAGGAAATAAATATCAAGATTATTTTAGTTTTACTTGCCATCGAAGTCTTACGCTGTTTTCGTATTTTGTACTTTCATTTCACTTTTAATGAAATGAAAATATTTATTACTTTAACTTATGGTTCGTATACGTATTTTAAGTATTTTATATGTGAATACGTATCTCTTATACACGACTAATTTATCTTAGTAAATCTAATTTGGGTTTGTTGAATTATAAAATATATTTTATGTAACTTAGAATTAAAGATATTGTTTGTTGGTAATACTAATAACAGAAGTGATAAAAGATGTCGAGGAGGCCTAACTAAAGCAGCTGGGTTGAGGCACCCAATGACTCTCCTAGTGAGGTTTAATTTGGGTTCAAATCCCACTTATGTGCGGGTATTTTATCACTTTTGTGTGGATAGTTGTTCCGTCTGCGTGCGGGTAGTCATCCCGTCCTTATACAGTATATAGGTCTCGCATGCGTGCGCTGTTGAACTATAATTTGTAGTGATATTATATTTGTACCACTTGTAATCCGTGGAAGAAAAAAAAAATAGAAGTGATAAAAGATATTTTATGCATAGTATTTGATTAATTTAAACCATAATTTGAAATTAAATCAATACAATTTCCTCATTAATTATTTACCAAACACGTTGTTAAGATGCTAGTAATTAACAGAATATTAATGAAAGAATCCAATTATCGTAATATTCGCTTGCAAAATACATGCAGATAATTAAGCGTGTTGAGGGTTTTTATTGTATGATCACTTGCTTTTGACTATTGACACGTGGCCCCTTTACGCTATTTTATAACATATGAGTTATTTTTTTCTTGTATTTGGGAAAAAAACACAAACGATGGATTTGGGTTTAAAAGAAAAGAATAATTAAGAAGAAGAAGTTGTTTTTGACTAATTGGACAAGTTCATTGCAGAAAGACAGAAAAACCTTGACTTTGTTTTGTTTGACTCTGAGCCCAAGACAGAACTAAAATTAAGTTACGATGTAGATAATTGAACTTGTTCATATTATAAATTATTACTCCCTCCATTGCAAAATATAAATTTTTTGACCATATTTTCTTATTTTCATTATGTAAGTCATTTGGCTTAATTCTACATTAATAACCTATATTTCAATGAATATTAATTATAAATTCAATACTTGAATGAAATATTACATTTGTTATTTAAATAAATATTAATTTCAAATTTATTACTACCATATGTATTGTCTTTTTATTGGAAGATTTTGGGAAGAAGATGATGTGTTGGAATAAAAGTGTGAAATTCAAAAAAATAAACTACTTCATTAATATAATTAATTAAGGTTGAATACGAAAAAAAAATTTCTTAATATATGTGTCCATATTTAGAAAGACTTATATTTTAAAATAGAGGGAGTATATCATTTCAACTTTTTTTTTCTCTCTGTTTTGATGTCTTAAGAAAGTATAATTATTATATTATGATAATCAATGTTATGGACTTGACAATATTAAATCGGTGACAAAATTGCATGCATATTAAACAGTGCCACATCAATGATCAGGCCAGATTGCAGCAATAAACTTTTGCCCCTACCTATTTGATTTTTTCATGGAGTATATATATTTATATAATGCAAATCAATGTTTTCTTGATTCACACAAACAACTTTTATTGTAAAATCAGGTATAACTTTTTGAAGTTAGCCTAAGAATAAATTTAATATGTTATGCAGGAACTTATTGCCACTTCATCTCCTTCGGGCTGTGTCACTGATCATTACATAATAACTAGTATTGTCCATCCGTACAATGCACGGCAATAGTTATAATTAAAAAAAAATTCAAAGATATTAAACATGAAACGTATAATATTATAATTTGTTCGGGAATATAATATGTTTTAAAAAAATTGTCCTAATTAATTAATATGGTGTTAACTCGTGGGATAATTAAGCAATATGTATGCTTTCTCAAATCTCCACAAAAAAAAAAAAATCAGTTGCAAATATTGTTTGGCAACATATTTATGAGTAGGTTAATGCTTATTCGGATGTGTTTAGTTAATAATTTTTTTTCACAACATTCATATTTGTCGACGCAAGTATACATTTGCTTTTTGAAAATAATTTTATACATTTACACATTTAATTTCCTATATAATAATGCTTTAAATGATGAACTTTTAGGATTTAATTTTATCGACATATTGAATTGCTCGACAAAATTAATTTCGAAATGCATTTTGAAAATCAACTCTAGGTATTCGATTTTTTAAATCTATTTCTTACATACTATATGTCAAATTAAAAAATAATATGATTTAATATGGTTTTCAATTTGATATGCATATTGATTATTTACTATGGTATTATTAGTAAAAAAGAATTAATTTTTTAAAAGAGAATAAAAAAGGAAAAGAAATAGAAAATTTAAAAACACGTATACTCTCCCCTCTCTCTCTCTCTCCCTCTCTCCCACTAACTCTATTTTGGATTTCTCTCTCCCACTAATTTATCCTATGCATATGATATAGACTATTGATTTTGAGAAAATTATAAAATTGTCACACAAATTAAAATCAATTTGAAATCAATTTTTCAATTTGGCTCCACATTTAAGTATAATATAGATATGAAGAGGTCCATTGCAATTAAAAGGGTACATGACGATTCATATTTTGTTAGGTCACGTTTGTAACAAAATAAACACATAACAATTTGATATGTTAGGAAAAAAAAGCTACGCTCGTTGGATGCAATTTTGCAAGTAAAAAATCTAGATTTCGAATCCCAAACAATTTCATAGGTTCAAGTTCAAATCCACACCGTTAGGCCATGAAGTTCCAATATTTTGGGAACGGAAGGCCTTAGTTTCGAACAAAAATCAACTCCAATCGAACCAAGCAACTCTAAATTCCTCTCCCTCTTTCTCTCAGACTGCGTGTTGATATTTGTAAAGACAAATGTATGTGGAAATTGCAAGAAATTCCGTTGCTTTATTGTGTATTATCAAATTTCGGTTAGCTCCCTAGCTATGCTGTGCTTTTCCAATTTTGCTGCGAAATTGGTTGCTAATTTTATGTTTGTTCAAGTAGAATTCCAGGCTTGATTTAGGGCAGCTCGTGATTTCATCTTCTCAACTATGTTTTCTTCAATGCTCTGGAATTTTTGGTTCTAATTTTTTCCTCGAGCAATCTGCCTCACTGCTAGATTGAGTTAGAATTCGAAGATATACAAATACAATTATAGCTTGAGGCGCTGATGTCTGATGAATTTTCTTTTCACGAAATGACAAAATCAGGAAAAGCACATTTTCTTCAACCAAAAATAGGGGTGAAGTTTATATAGCTTGACCAGCTACTGTTTGGAACTTTTCTTGAGGTGATGCGAGAATTTGCAGCGGCTAACTCCAATTATGGTTAACACATGCTCAGAGATTGGGGGATGTCTGTTTTTTCACTGAGGATAACTCATGATTAGCCAAGGGTAAGATCCTTCCAACAACATTCACACTTGAATTTTGGAAATTACTGTTTGATAGTTACAATACTTCCTTTTTCTATTTCAACAATCAATTTTCATATAGTTTTAATAGGATATCGGTTCATCACTTTTTTTTTGGGTGACTCTTAGTATTCAGTTTACTAGTGTACATTCCCATATTCTTGATGGTTCCAGTTCATCCAACTTGCAGGATTTGAGATAAACCCCAATAGCTCCAAAGAATGGTGCGTGGAAGGGATGCTTGCTGGGAGCACTGTGTCCTTGTTGATGCAGCTAGACAGAAGGTTAGATGTAATTATTGTCATCGGGAATTCAGTGGAGGTGTTTATAGGATGAAGTTTCATCTGGCTCAGATTAGAAATAAGGATATAGTTCCGTGTACTGAAGTCCCAAACAATGTGCGCGACATTATACAAGGTATTCTAAGCACCCCCAACCCCAAGAAGCAGAAATCATCTAAAAGACCGAAGGTAGAGCAGGTGGCAGAAGGCCATCAAAATAGCTCTTCTGCCAGTGGTGGTGCTATTCCCGTTGGTGAATCTAGTGAGCAGGATGGTAGTGTTTCTCCATCTCTGTTGTTTCCGGATAATTCTCCCTATGTGCAACCTGAGCCTACTGGATATGATGCTCAGAAACAAAAGCAGGATGATGCTGATAAGAAGATTGCTTTATTTTTCTTATATAATGCTATCCCTTTTGGTGCTGCCACTTCCAGTTATTATCAGGAAATGGTTCATTCTATTGCAGAATGTGGCGTGGGTTATAAGGCACCTGGTTCGGAGAAGCTGAGATGCAACCTTTTCGAGAAAGTTAGAGCTGATGTAAATAATGTGTATAAAGATTTAAGAGAGGAATGGCGGGAAACAGGTTGCACAATTTTGTGCAATTGCTGGTCTGATGGCAGGACCAAGTCACTTATAGTTTTTTCTGTCACGTGTGCAAAAGGATCAATGTTTCTTCGGTCTATTGATGCGTCTGCTCATGCTGAAGACAGCCATTATTTATTTGGGCTGCTGGAGTCGGTTGTGCTAGAAGTTGGTATCGAAAGTGTCGTTCAGGTATTAACAGATTGTGCTGATAGTTTTGCCTATGCTGGAAAGCTTCTTATGGATAAGTACCCCTCGATATTCTGGTCTCCATGCGCTTCACAATGTATTTTGAAGATGTTGGAGGATTTTAGTAAACTGGAAGGGGTTAGCACTGTTCTAGAAGAGGCAACTACAATCTCTAAACACATATCCAACAATGAATCTATACTTAATATTGTGCAGCGAGCTACTGGTGGAACGGAGTTGCTTAGGCCAAAAATATCAAGATATGTTGCTGATTTTCTGTCTTTGAGATTTCTTGTTTTACAAGAAGAGAACCTGAAGAATGTGATCCCCCAGTTAGAGTTATTGCCAGCCAGTGCCTGTAGGCAATCAGATGTCCAACTTATCAAAGCAATGCTGAATACTGAAGAGTTTTGGAGCTCTGCACGTGAAGTTGTCTGCATTTCTGAGCCGCTAATGAAAACCCTGAGGATGGTAGAAGGAGACATGCCTGCTATTGGCTACTTGTATGAAGGAATGGAGAGGGTGAAAAGCAGTATTAAGGCATATTATAATGGTATTCCTGAGAGGTACCTGCCGATATGGGATATAATTGAAAGGAGATGGAACATGCATCTTTACTCCCCACTACATGCGGCGGCTGCATTTCTTAATCCTTCTGTTTTCTATAACCTTACCTTTAAGGTTGATTCTAGAATGAGGAACGGATTTCAGGAGGCCATGATGAAATTGGCAATTAAGGATACAGATAAAGTGGAAATAACAAAAGAACATCCTGTTTACGTAAATGCTCACGGTGCTCTGGGAACTGAATTTGCAAAAAAGGGACGGTTGTTAAATGCTCCAGGTATTCTTTATATATAAAATTAAGCATTATTCATTCACCGTTGTGTACAATGAGCTGGGTCTCAATCTGTCTGTTTACTTGTTAGTTCATATTTAAGAACTAAAATGTCGATGTAGGCGGCTTGGCTTGTATTTAACGGCGGAACCCTCACCTGTACAAAATACAAAAATATGACTCACTTAAGTATTTCTAACATTACTGTAATTTAGTTTTGCTCTGTGCCTTTGCTACCTCAGGGTTAGGTGCTTGGGGTTATAGCTTACTATGAGTTAGCTTATGAGAAAGATTTTGGTTTTGTAATCTTTTGCTGCCTTTCATGACCATTTCCGTAGCTTACTGCAATTTTGCATATTTAGGTGATTGGTGGTCTGCATATGGTTATGAAATCCCAACATTGCAGAGATTTGCAATGCGGATACTAACTCAGCCTTGTAGTTCTCAGTGGTGTCGATGGAACTGGAGCAATTTTGGAAACTTGCACAGTAAGAATTTCAACAGGGCAGAACTAGATAAATTAGGTGATCTGGTTTTTGTACGTTGCAATCTTTGGTTGCAAGAAATCATTCAAAACAGCGGCAGACAATATAAGCCAATTATTTTTGATGAAATTGATGTTAATTCTGAGTGGCCTTCTGAATTAGAAATTTTGTTCCCATTCTTGGGTGATAATTCTATGCTAGACAATGTACCATCCTAAATCTTAATGTACATTATACTTATGATTATTTGATGAAAAGGTGATTCCTGTCATCACATACCGTAATGTGTTAAAAAATCTCATTGGTTTGATATGTCTTCATTTTCTCCAAATCACGTGGATTTTTCTTGTATGTTTGAAGATTGTAAGAAGTGTATGTTATGTGGATAGGGTCTACACTAGGCTGGCTAAATGTCATCTATTCTTTGGTTTCTAATGTACCCTGCTATCTAAGTTTCCCTTTGAAGATCGTTCATTTCAATGAAGCTCCTCAGGGAATTTTAGTGTCCAGTGTTGAATCTTGATTGACCTTCTCCTTAATCTGCACTCTGGTGTTGAATCATGGTTGATCTCTTTGCTTAATCTGTTTTTTATATTCTTTGATTCAATGAGACTAACATTGGTGAATCTTTCATTACTATCTGGAGAGTGGAGATAATGTTTGAAGTTCTACCTCTATTTTCAGGAGCCTATCTTTATTTTTGGTATTTTGATTTTTTTTCTCATTCGTTATTTCTTCATTCATTCACTTGGTACACGTAGCTTTTATGTGCTTTATTTTATTTCTTTGAATAGAAATATGAAAAGACAGTATTTTTGCTTCTAGAAGAATGTATCATCTAGTATTGTGATGTCATTAATCAACTCCAGAAAGAGATGAAACAGTGACAGAAAGAAAACAGATAAAACAGTCAAAAGCAAAGGATTCCACAAGAATGACCACATTCATATGAAGAATATTCAATTGAGAGATCATACTTAGAAAATTGGTCTGACTTTTGATAATTTAATTAATTAACGAAATAGTGATGCCCTAGACTCTTTTTTCTTTACATGAGGTCCATAAGGAAGATTCTGTTTCCTAAAATAATTATTGTTCTTAAAATATCGTCTCACTTGAACTGATGTGAACTGTTATTTCTCAAGCACTTGTTTAGATACTTGAAACTTTTAGTTTTCCAACTCTCACGTTGAGCTTCTAAAGATTCATGTTACATAATTGTATTACTTGTTTCAAGATAATGACTAAAGATGATGTTTAACGCATAAAACTTACACTAACTTGTATCATCAAATTTAACTTGTCATAAAAATATCAAATGAATCAGTTAAACACAACATTAACATTAGTTGCTTACTGAATTATGATATAACAGTAGATTACACTTCAATGTTCCTGCAATACAGTAGTGCCCTGTCTGTACATTTGTGTTGCTTTAAATTGCCTCTCAGGGCTCAGCAGAAGGAAATATCAGGTTTAATTGTAATCTTCTGAAGATGGAAAAGCGAATGACAAAGACATGAAGACTGAATGGTATTATCATCAGAAGTTATTGATTCTTGTACTTAATTTTGATGTTAAGTTGCTGGTCGATCCAGAACTGCTTTGGAACATGGAATAGGGACTTATTTTCTTTTCATATCATGCGTGCACATATTCATTCTCTATATATTGATAAAATTCATGGTTCATACTTTGAGAAATTATTTGTCCTTCTCTGTTTGGATTTATACTGTTATTGTAAGTTGGTGAGGTGATGAATAGTCTTTTCAGCCACATACAACAAACTGATTTCCTCAAAGCTTAAGTCTTGACATTAAAGCATGTAGCCTTTCTCTAAACTATAATAATAGTTGGCTTCAGTTAAGGAATGTTTCTCAGATTCGACGGTCTTGCAGATGCATTGAGAAAGTTTCAGATGTATTATTTTGATGCCGTAATACTCTCCAAGGTATGATACTCTAACCATCCTTCCCATGTTAGTTGTTTATAATGACTATCTTTCAGTGTCGATTAATTTGTCTCCGTGCATTGGTGTTCTGCTACTTTGTATAACTTCGTTCGACATCCTGAGCCCATTTCATTGGGATCCAAGTGAACCTTGTTTAAGATAAGTTCCTTTTTCTGCACAAGATTGGGTTTATGTTCTGAGTTAGTAGTTTTCTGCAATATATTTTATACTTTGGAATGCACAAGTGAACTCATTGCTAAGCTTTTGTTACTCTATAAGAAAGGTGAAGTGCTTAGCCTTTCATAGTATTGAAGTTTAACTGAATTTTCTCCACTTTACAAATGGGAAAAAATTGCGGCAGTGATTGAATTTGTTCAGTGACTCTGCATTTCTGCTCTCTGTTTCTATTGTAGCATAAATGCACAAAGAAATGAATACTTTAAAGATATAAATATAACCCTAGATTGACAAACGACATTCCTTTCTATTAAAAGTATTGCCATTAGGAATGATATGCATGCCTTATTGCTCCACGGAAGAGTCGATGCAGATTTAATTTTACAACTCAAACTCATCAGAAAACATCGTCACGGGAAAAATTAGAAAAAATTGAAGTTGGATGTGTTTTATTTAAAATTTTAAAAGTTGTGTGCGAAACTAGAATTTGTTGGAACTTGATGTATTTATGACAATTAATCCAATGTCAATTTACTAGTACTATTAACAATAACTATTTTCAACGATATGGATGGTCTGTAGCAAATCTGAGGGAATGGTGGACTCTAGCCAAATCTCATAGCAATAAAGAAGTAGGGTTGGGGCTGCCCTATATGTAAGAATTAATTTTGACTGACCACTATAACCAACTATGTTCTCATTTATTATTAATTTTGTTTATTTTAGGTTACTTTTCACCATGCATACCTAATCCATGGAAACCTTCTTTGATGCTTTTGGTGGCAGGGCAGATAGAATGGTGAGTGGTGACAGATTGAGTTGGATTATGCTATATTTTAATATTTAAATGAATAACAACAATAAATACATGTTATATTTATACTACTTCCGTCCCATTAGTAATGACATGTTACTTTTGGGCACGGAAATTAAGAAAGTGGTGTTTTTGTGTGTAAAGTGGTGGGATCACTAAGTTGACTACTTTTTGAAGGCAAATTTCTTACCACTTTTAGTATGTGATATTAATAGTGGGACAAACTAAAATCAGGGGGCTTAGCCCACAGGCCACCGGGTTCCTCCCTTAGTGGAAGACCCGGGTTTGATTCCCTTTGGGAGCTTAAAAATAGAGTTATAAGGATGCTTGGTGATGATATTTAGGAGTGTTCGATTTTGTGTCATTACTAATGGGATGGAGGGAGTAATATTTAATTCAGGCCGACTCAAAATTCATACTATAGCTTAAGATTAATCTTGTATATTTTACTGGGGCAATTTAACTTGTAGGGTCCGAGTGTTGCCATAGAGTTTTATGTAGCTTTTTGAAGTTATTATTCATATGTGAATTTTGAATTATGTTTGTATATGTGGAAGTGCTATATCTTTTAAAGATATGAATCATAACAATTATGGATGGCAGTGGAGCACGACGAAACGGATAGAATTTGTAACTAACCATGTTCGTACCCTCGAACCAAATTTGTGTCCGAAACGGGTGGACTTTTCCACCCATGCCTGCTCCCCCCGGGTAACAGCAACCCGAAGGGCATTGGCTATCCGCAAAATATAATTGATTACAGTATAAATTAATGACATTAAGTGTTCAAAAAAGAAAAATGATAAGTTCAAATCTCAAAAAACACTGTTTAACACATAAATTCACCACAAAACACATACAACGCTAGGTTGGGAACGAGAGGCGGTGGAATCAAATGAAGTTAAGGGTTTATGTCATTTGGGTTTATGTGAATTATACAGATAGTGCTATTTGTATAATTAATACTTTTAGAGTTCTCTTTCAAAAATTTTAATGCCAAGTATGCAATATATATATTTTTTAATGTTAAGTGCAACCCATTGGTTTTTCGACGTGCCAACTAGGGAAGTTGGCTTGAATCCGGTCATTAGGATACAAACGTGAAAAGTTTGAATACAATATAGGTCGATTTGTAATTAAATTTGTTGGGTCCCGGAGGGGTACTAAATTGGTGTAGGGGGGGGGGGGGAATACACCAATAGGCTATTTTTCGAAATGCACACAAGGCACACAGAGTTAAGTTTTAAAATAGGGCAGAAACTGTGACTGAAGATTGTTCAGTTTGAGTAACTTCAGTATTGAAAAC
>JAYJMF010000034.1:1772759-1784623 GCA_036873715.1 Salvia sclarea | reverse complement strand
AGTCGAGCGAGGGGGAGCCGAAGGCGAACCCGGAGCGAGCCGTAAAAGCATAATTGTTGCCGGTCTCATTATCTATACATTAATTATCGAAGAGGCGGAACCGTTTGTTGTTTGTTGCCCCCTATTATTGTTGCCGGTTTTATTATTTATATATTAATTGGGTCGGGCCTAACGTTAGGTCGATCTAACGTAAATGTGTCTCTCTTTCTAATAATTATGTAAGTGAATGTGATATGAGATCTCATATGAATTTGGAGGACGTCGGATCAAATGAATTGACCCTTTCATTGGAGTAGTTAGTTGTTGGTTCTGTGATTTTATCGTACCATAATGAAAATAAAATTAATAATGTGATTAGACCTTTTCTTGAAACATAATAATGTGATTAGACCTAAAAATAACAATCATTACGCATGACATATTAGTTTTAGTACCTTTTTTCTTGCTACTATCAATTTGTAAATGGGCCTCAAGGTCTGATGCTCTAACCCCAACAAAAAGCCCACTTTATGCACCTCAAGGCGTTTATTTTTTTTTATTTTTTTTTTAGGGATGGAGTAATTGTTTGTTAACCGAAATGACAAATCTAGCCCTCAACAAAAACGGGAGAAACAGTATTTAAATTGCACACTTTAACCAACTAGCCTATGCAGTGTTCTAAAAGTCCCCGACTAATGCTAAATCCGTCTAGGCGGTAAGCGACACTCTAACTATCGACCGTATTAAAATTTAATTAGTATTTAGGTGTCAACTAATCGATACTTATGCTGACTAGATTGTTCTATACGTTATTTGGATGACTAGATGGATTCAAGATTATATTAGATATGGATATTATGTTGAAAGTCGGATTTTTTTTATTTTTTATTATAGACTATGAAATTCATGTAAGAATTGGCTGTAAATTATCATATTCTATGTTTTGTAATCATGATGAATCTAGTAATAAAATTATGAATAATATATGTTGATATAGTTGTATAAGATGATATGATGTAAAAATTGTAAAAATAAACATTGCGGTTCTTATCCGCCTAGGCGCTAGTCCCCCCCTCCACCGCTCGACTAGCACCTAGCGATTTTTAGAACATTTGATCCTACGTAATTAAACCTAATTAAACAAGCCACGGCATGCCATAACCAAATTAAGCAGCTGATAATATTTTAGGAGACTAGACGACGTCGTCCTCATCATCTTCATTGAGATCGTCGAAGGTGGCCGGTGCTCCGCCGTGACCAGAAGGCGGCGCCGCTGCTTCTTCACTCTCGATGAAGGACGAATATTCCGCGTCGGCGTCTTCGTCGTCGGAATTAATCCCGACCTTCTCATCGTACGGCGGCGCGGTCAGGTCTTCCAGATCTTCCTCATCAACGGTATTAGCATTCTCCGCCGCCGCCGCCGCCGGCGGCGGCGGCGGAGTTTGTGGCTCTTTACTGGTTGCTTCGGTTTCCGTGATCACATCCTCCCAAGGATCAACCTGCTTAATTAATTAATTAATTAATTAATTACGTATACATTATTTTAAGTTCATTTTCATTAAATTACGAGATTATATGCATATACAATTAAGGGTAAAAGGGGCATTAATTTACCTGAAGGGAGGCCATTAGTTGATAAATATGAGATTGGATATATGCAAATGAATTAAGCTATGATTTTGAGATTGTATATATGATTTTGGTCGTCTTTATATAGGATTAATTTGTGAATCCTATAGTGCGTGCATGTGTATTATTCCTCGTCATCGTATATGCTCCCAACTGTGTATCATTCTCAACCAATCAATATAATTAACTAATTTACTTCTCAAAATTTTACACATTTAGTTTTCGTATAATTATAATAAATTGTGATTTGGGTAAGTTTACATCTAATTAATGGACGTTATTTATGAATAATGAAATAAGGCAGATATATTATACTATATGATGAGGAGTACGTAATCACAAAAATTTATCAAACTACGTGCATGCATGCATAATACAGTATTTTTTATTTATTTATTCATAGACCTCATTGAATCATTAATTAGCAATGTTTCTTACTTTAGCTTGTTTCCATAAAAATATTGACTTTTTAATTTATTTACTAATGTAATTCTATTTAATTTAATTCGATACGCGGTAGCTTTAATTCAATAAATATAGGTACGTTGAAAAATTTTACTTATATAATTTTCTTTTCCAATACTTTTTTCTTATTTTTTGTGAAACTTGATCAACCTATATAAATGGACTAGATATGTAAGCAAATTTACCTATTTCAGATGTTTTTATAATACTTGTCTAGTTGTCTTTATTTACATAATTTGAAGCTGTACTAATTAAGGTGAAAATATCTGCTAAAACGAATAAAGAGAAAGTGAAAAAGAGGGTGCGTGTAAGATACTAAGATGCAAAACAACTTAATAATTGAAGACTTTAATCATAAAGAACTCAATTCCCTTCCAATAAATCACATCCGAATCGCATTTTGTGCTAAATAATGAGATTTTTTATGCTATTTTGAACTGCCAAAAAAGCTCTCTCTAAACTAATGGGAGCCTCGTCTTTTGAGATTACCCAGTTCCCACATATATAATATAAGTATATTTCATACCAATTTACATTCTCTTTACAATCTCAATTTGGACATATTTAATTATTGTTAAAAAAATGACACAGAGTAATGGATTTGGTATGCGAGCAGGAAAAATATATCTATACGTATAGTTAATTTTAAAATGTTAAAATACTAAACGCGAGACAATTTGTTGAAGATAAGCAACAATTCGCAATAAACCAAATTATTTTAATTGCTTATAAATAGGCTACCTTAGCCTGTACCCAAATCCCAATTTTTAACCAAAAATGTTTCCTTGATAAAAAAAAAAAAAAAAAAAATCATGAACTTTTGAGAATTCCGGTCTTATTTAATCCTACGTGAAAGTCGAAAAAATGCATGAACATTTATCTATATGACACACAACATTATCTTCTGATACTTCTTGATTCATAATTTCTTTTGGAAAACTTGTTCCTATTTAATTGATCTCTTCTCATACCGACTTAATTGGGCATGTAATTGTAATTATCATGCAATTAGGAAGCTGACCGACTTAATTTCCCAAATACTATTTCTTCATAGGATTCTCATTATGTTATGTATATAAGAAAATAGTATTATGTTCTAATTCCGAGCCTCATCACCTAATTTATGATTCTACTCAAACTCAATAATTTGAACTCGAATAGTAAAATATTAGGGAAAATTGCTTATTTTGTCCCAACGTTTGAGCGAAACAACAAAAATGTCCCGAACTAACGTTAATTACAAAATTGTCCCATCCTACACCATAATTAGTCATTTATGTCCCGAAAAAAAAAATCCGGCGCCTGAAAAATGACTAGGCACGCCGGCGTGCAAACGTGGATGGGGGGAAATTTCTTTTTATGTCCCAACGTTTAAACGATACCAGAAAAATGTCCCAACGTTTAAACTGACTTACTTTCGCAAATACTATTTCTTCATAGGATTCTCATTATGTTATGAATATAAGATATAAAATTATGTGCTAATTCCGAGCCTTATCACCTAATTTATGATTCTACTCAAACTCAATAATTTGAACTCGAATGGTAAAATATTATCCTCTTCAAAAGACAAGAAAATCCATAGAAATGAATTCTAGTGGTGAGATCAAATCTTAATTGAGTGGTGGTGGACAAATATCACCACAATAATTTAGTGACCCAAACAACTATCACCATGTGACCTAAAAAGCTGCCAAAATTGCTCATCAAATTCACGGACTCACATTCTTTTACACTCTTTATATACCCACACTAACACCCCAAACAACTACTATATTTATTTTGATTTTGTCACATAAATTTCTTTGTAGCATGGGTGGTGGTGGGATCACAAAAGTGGTGGCGCTGCTGGCGGCGGCGATTGTGATATTTCTCGACGGAGCAAAGGCGGTGACGGTGTGCAACGTGACCGACGAAGGCTTTGCCGCATGCAAGCCGTCGGTCACGCAGCCTGACCCGGTGGCCCCGTCGCCCGAGTGCTGCGGGGCCATCGAGGGGGCTGACTTGCCATGCCTGTGCTCCTACAAGAACTCATTCTTGTTGCCCTCGATGGGGATCGATCCCGACCTCGCCATGGCGCTTCCCGCCAAATGCAATGTCCCATCTCCGCCCAATTGCTAAAATGCACGTGTTATATCGTTCTCTAATAAGCACCCACATAATAAACTTTCTTGTTGGAGACGTCTAAATATTTTTTAGCCATTGTCAATAAGTTTGCTAGTAACGCTTGTTGTGTTATTTTATGTATGTTGGAGCTTATTGTAAATTTGATCGGTAAATATGCGAGTAGTCCCACTTGGTATTATACTTGTATTATAACTAAAAAAATTGATCATAATTGCTGGATAATTAATTTTGATGATGATAATTCAACTCATGATTCTAATCCTAAACAATCATTTTTATCAGTTATCACCTCTCAAGGCTCACAAAGTCATTAAAGCAAATACATATAGAAGGCAAAACGTGATGGAACTCGCAATGAAATGGAATACAAAAAGCAAAATGATTTTTGTCTATAAGAGAAACAAAAATGGGACTAAATCAAATAAAGCCTAAGAATTGTAACACAAACAATTTCAGTAATATAGTTTCATCTCTCGAGAAAAATTGTGAAGGACAAAGAAGATGATAAAATCAACATCATGAAACCTTATTTTTTAATACGACAAAAAGCTGAGAATTTGGAAATATCTCTCAGCTGCTAACATAATCATGCTCAGCTACTTGAATATATGCTCACAATCAAAACTATCATCACAAGAATATCTCTGGCTACTTACAGGGTAACGCGAGCTTCGACAGCAGAATCTGTTACGACTATTTGTTTCGAGTTCTCTCCTATAGGATGGAGGTCGCTGTTGAACTTGAGCCTGACGTGCAGAGGCCTCATAAACACGACGTCTTCCAACTCTCTCTCCGACATCATTAGGAGCTTCACGAGTTCATCTCTTCTAGATTTCTTCTTGGGCTCTAAAAAGTTAGCTATCCTTGCTGCTTTGACATCTTGGCTATCGCCTTGAGAATTCAAGTTCTTATTCAGCCTCAAGTAAATTGCAGCATAAATAATAACCTGAGAAATCGACATATAACAATGAAGGCAAATAAGGCATGTTGTCCTCAAGAACAATTCACAATGTAATAATAACGAAGGAGACATATACCTCACTCGTTCCGGGACTAGTGTTGATTGTGCAACCAATGCGGACTCGACCTTCTTGCAATTCCGCGCCAGGGGGTTGGCTTTCTGCTTCCGTCGGGGATCCCTCTTCGGGTGTTGCATATATAAGGTTATCGAGGTCATCATAAAACTTTTGAGTTGAACTCACCTGAAACAGTTTGAAATTCGGAATTAGAAGCCTATACGCATGGACAACTACAGAAATGGAGAACTTGAAATTCGAGCAGAAACTATACCTTTTGTGATGACTCAGTCTTTCTCTCTACCCCTGAGATTTCAGCTGCCGCGCCTCTAGCTTGACACCATATGCATCCTTGTTGTGGCTGCTCGACTAGATCAATGTGTTGAGGAATATCGACAATCAACTCTATATCGACTCTCCCTGAGAAATACAAAGGCATGCACGGACCAGCGTTAGGTTCACAGTGTAATTGTCAATCAACTCCAACGTGCTGGGGTAACTGGGTCTAAGCATAACGGTAAAACCTAATGCCGATCATAAATATTTAATAGCAATATGGATATATTCAAGATTCAGACAGGTGATTGAATTGGCAACTGGAAGATCAGCTGTTAATCATAACAAAACCTATAGTAGTTTCGGCCATCGGAGTTTTGAGGAATTTTCACTTGCGAGACTTCAATCAAGAGGTTTTCCAATGTATTCAATAGAACTGTTTTAGTCTCTCGAAAGAACATGACAGAACTATGTATGAAGTCTCGTTTAGCACATACTAAGCTGCGCCTTGGCATGTGATAGGCACAAGAATCATTCCCTTTTTAACTACAACTCATACTTTACATAAAGAAAAACATGTATTTTTCTTAAAAAGATCAAAATTCTTTGAGGAAGGAATAATATGAATACATCAAGGAAGCTAGATGAGGATATACAAGTGGAATAATAATAATAAAAAAAAAAATTAAAAAACTGAAAAATCGTACTTGCACCAACAAATAGCAAATTACCTGGCAACAGGTGAAAACTCTCCGAGTGATCAAGGTCTATATCCAACTGACCATCTCTGCAACAGTCCTTGAGTTAACCACAGGGAAAGTAGAAAGCATTTCCATTTTCTGCAAATATATTCACACTTACACAGAATATATCTTCTCAATAGAGAATGTGAGCCAATAAGGAAGCCCAACGTCCCCAAAGTTTGACAAACACAAGGTTGTGGCCGATCCAGATCCTTTGTTGAATTTAACTACTCTCTGGCCAACTTCAGTGATATACTAATTAACATCTATCCTCGACAAATAATAAGTTTTCAAGTCTTGGTACCTGCGTCACAGAATACTACTTCATCCTGACAAGAGGCCACAGAGGACATAAGACCACCATATGGGATTCCCTCCAGCGAACAATTTGTACCGACTTGCTGCTCCACCCAATCCGCATGTAGGTGACTCAATGGATCACATTTCTCAAGAATCATCGGCCCACAAATCTCCAAAATTTTTGAAGACTCTTTTAGGCAATTACAAGTTAGTGAAGTTCAGGGGCAGTTAATATGTCAATAAGAAAAATAAAAAGGTCAATACCTTCTATAACTTCTCTGATAAGCCCAGATTTCAAATCTACAATCCACAGAGTTCCAAAGCTGCATAGATAAGTGACAGGAAGATAAACAGACTGACACATTCATCTTAATAAAAAAATATACAATCACATGAATTGGAGAGCACTGAATACTCCAATCAGGAAATGATCTGTCAAGAACAGACTAGGAAACTGACAAATAACCACATCCATTAGATTAAAGCAAAGATCATTAAACTAATTATGGAAATGCTTAAACTTCATATCTTCTGAAATCATTAATAGGCAACATCGTTCTTCACAATCTTCTTTTCTCTAACAATTCTAGCAGAAGATAAATCTTAATGACTTTTTAAAAATAAGAAACAACAATGTTTTGAAACATAAATAAAGATATTATAATTAAAAAGTATTAAAAGGACAAGTCATCATACTTCTCTTACTGCCATCTTATTTGTTGTTCACTTCTGAGCTAAAGGGAAGCTACTTACTATGATTAAATTTTTTGGTACGAAAGAAATCCAAAAGCATCAAAAGGCGCAAATCAAAGAAAATAAGATATTACCATATATTACCACAAAGAATATCAACCTTCATGAGTAGTATTTTACCTCTGATTAAGTACAAAAATATCGTTTTTTGATGACTTTAGAAGATGCCAAGGGAACAAGAGTAATGTGGGATCATACTCTTCCGACTTCAGCTTTATACTCTTCTCTGGCCATATCTTATCTACAATCCACTCCCATAAACCCTTCTTCTGACTACCAGCACTTACTGGAAAAACAGTCTCCACAACCCTTGCCTCCATATCAGCTCTCCTGATGGCATGATTCTTTGGTGAAAAGAGAAAATTCATCAACCCAACACACAGGTTTAACTTAAAAAAATAAGACTAAATGAGTGACAAAAAGCAAAACAATGAAGCTCATAAAAGCCTTTCTACTAATAGCTAAGTTAGTAGTAGATCATTGGAGAACTCAACATATCAAAACCTCCATAGAATGGGAAGAGCAGGGAAAAAATAGGAATAAAGCCATAGCCACTTGGAAAGTAAAAGGAAAGATGAAGTCAGGTCACATAATAAAGATTAAGTCAGGTCACATAATAAAGATTAAGTCAGGTCACATAATAAAGATTATTACACTATTTTATTTTGCTTATTTCAAGAAACTAAAGTATCTAAAAGGATTAGAAAGAATTAGCATTGACTGACACAATATGTAATTCTGCAGCAGCAATCTCTGCAAAAGAAGCTGATTTGCTACCAAAAACCTTATGGAAAATAAAAATTAAATGGTTTCTCCTAGCTGTCAATACATTATTAGACCCCAACATTTTGGTTGGTAGGGTTTCATCAGAATTTCATGTTTAAGAAAATACGATCTGTTCAAAAACTACTTGACAAGAAACTAAGTTCCACCTCTTATGTAAACCAGCAAGTGCTGGGTCAGGTAGAATGTGGAGAAATGGTAAAATGCTACCTGCATTTCATTATTTCTATGATGAACTCAATTTTCACATGCAGACCTAAGCTTACAATTAATATTTGCATTGACTATTCTATGTGCTCCGTAATCATATCCTCTGTCCTAATTAATTCCTTATTTACTCTTTACAGCCAAAAAACTATTCAAACATCAGAAAATTTTGGCCATTAGCAAATACCCCAGGACAAGAAACATATCAAGCTAAACATAAGGTAATGAGTACTGCCCCTAACTACTGCATCAATCAAATTGCATATCACCTACAACAGGCAGCTGCCTTTATTTTATCTACGTTGCTGAACACTGTCTCATCAAACTGAAATTGACTGCAATCAGGTTTAATAGATAATTCATTACTGAAATGCACAAATCTGAAAACCTTGTCTAGGAAGCTCTAAACTGTGTAATGTAATGATGTCATCTCTTCACTAAAGTGTTTCCCTCCTATTTATGCGTGTGCTAGACTATTGTAATTTTCATAACAAAAAGTAACCGAGGGACGCATAAGAGGCTTACCTCAGAATCCACAAAATATAGGCAATCTTCAGAAGAGTCATAAAACGAAGCTGCCGGTCTCATCAACTTTGCCATTTCAAAGTCTCCATCTTCAAATCCAGGAGAAGAACCAATCTGAGAGGATAAAAAAATACTTTATTTGTGCATACCCTTTACACACAGCAAAAGCTCCAAGTCAGCCCTAAAACTGTTATGTGCAATCAACTGCATACCGCATCCAAAATCTTTCCATCACTATTGAGCACGATAATTCTGTGATGATTAACATCAGAAAGGAACAGCCGCTTGCCACGCACATCAGCTGAAATGCATGCTGCAAAAATGACAATGAGGATTAATTTGATTGACACCAGAATGTTCCATAACCCGTCTTTACACAAATAGGAAAAGAATAGTTTGAAGCTGGCAAATCCATACTTTGGATTACCAGGCACAAGGAATGCACTTTATACGAAGCTAAGCCATTTCAGTTCTCTGCTTACAAACCTAATTTGCCTTGAATTTTTTCTTCATCTAAAACACTTTGAAACTTGATCAGAATTCAGAACTACTAATTTCAACAGACTATCAAAATTCAACCCCAGAACTCCAGTGAGAATAGACTATGAACAATTTTACTCAGCAAAGAAGTTCTCCACATAAAATATACATATTGTGACCTCCATACACAATATAAGAAGTCTCTACCTGGGAAAGAAAACAATAAGTTCCGCAAAGCGGAACAAGCATCTGGTTCCTTAACAACTTCAAGGGGCTTATCCCAAGTGCTTTTCACATCAACAACATCAGCATCCTTGCTATTTTCAGCATTGAAATCATTAATAGCTGCAAATATGCCAGCAATCAAGAGAATAGGAAAATGAGTATCAAGCAAATTTGATCACATGAGAAAATTATTGGGCATCACGAAACTTGAAAGGGTACAGCAGGACATGAAGTAAACAATGAACCAAGCATTTTGAACATATATTATCGAAAATTCAATTTAGACTCAGTTCTGATTTCATTAGACCATACATTAGTATATAATATATATGAATAATTATATACCTTCTACATATTTTTCTATATCCAAATAAGTAGGAAGAATAATATAATACATACTTTTCAGATTAGGGTCCGAAATTGTATCAATTTCAAGGGGTAATTCTGTCTATCAATAATATTGTTTATGTAGGAAGATTATTTCGGGTAACACATCAACTCCCAGGTGTGATCTAGAATCAAGGGAAGAGAACAAAAGTCACCAGGGCAACTATTCAAGGATTTTCCCAAATTGAAGCAAACAAGAAAATATGCTGTTTGTGGGTCTGTTAAGCCTTTATCATACAAAGAAACAGGCTATACTGTATAAACTTTTACATGATCAACGTGAGACCTACAATGTCTACCAAGCTACTCCAAACTAACTTAACATATCTGCCCACACTTTTGCTACACTCCTAGTTTATGATACTTCCTACAAGTTTATGATGTTACAACCCCCTTGATGAATCTGATAATCTCTATCATAATCCATAACCAATGCAAAAAATAAGTGGATGAAACAGTAAAGTAATTTGTTTAGCTCTCTCGACGGAAAAGACAAGCTTGGGTACCTTTGTGAAGCACCATAAGATCTACATCCTTGGCAGGGTACATGATTGGATTCTGAAAACCCTTTGATAAAAAGAAGCAGGGTATATTTGCCTCCTATAAAAGAAAAATCAAAGAAATTAAAAAAAAAAATCTGAATGCAAATAGATTACCGACTGCCTTAAACAATGAAGAAAGGACACTGCATACCTATCAAGAATATTTAAGTTGTCAAGCAGCATAATAATTTTAAAAAGTGAATGTGACATTATATGATAGTCATGTTTCGAAGCATGTTGTGTGCTCAAAAGTACAATTAATCAAGGTAGAGTTACTCATTATTCTGATTTTCAATTAGTCATATCCAGCACAGTAGAACCTGACATAAATTTCTAATAATCATCATGCCTCATTGTCCATATAAAAAATCCAAGGCAGCTAGAGGAAATTTAATATGTGAATTTCGAAACATGGATCATTTAGATAGTGGAAAAGTCTAGTTAAATCTAAAGCACGGTCCAAAGAGTTATGGGAAGTATATTATCAACAAATGAAAAAAAAAAAAAACCTGAAGCATCCTTCTACAACAATGAGGAGCAAGGCCTTTGCCGTAGTTAAACATAGTAACTATATGTGTTGAGAGAAATAATGGAAACTCTTATATTATATAGGTTTCCTCCACCACGATAACTATATTAACACACAAGGTAACATGTAAATTTAAGAATTCTCGATAGATTAATGTGAAATTCACAACCTTGCTATCAATTTAATTATATAAAGTTCCAATCAGTGACAAACCTCAAGAAAGTTCTTGTTAGATAATAAAATAGGAAAAGTAATGTATTCCTTGATGATTCGCCGCAAATGTGAAGAAATATCATCTGGACATACTGATGCGCAGTGTTGTAAGGCCATAACTTGAAGGAAAGGATGCCTGAAACATCATATATGAGCCTGTAAAGTATGTTCTACCAAGCTATACTTTATAACTACACACACGAATTATTTTAAAGACAGTAAATTGCCAATACCTCTGCTGAAGCGATTTTGCTTTTTCAATCATTTTGGCAGTAATTTGATTAGCCTCAAGCGACCCTCCATTATCAACAACAACAACTAGGAAAATCCCATCTCCCTTAAACATATTATCCCTTCCTGGAGTAGTATTCAACCAGCAGTGAGAAGGCCCTGCAATATTGCAATAGATGCCATTGTATCTCATGCTTTTAGTCTTCTCATTCTTAGAGTGTGCACTGATATTTCCGGAACAAATAAGAACTCTTCTCACCTCTAGGCTGATGAAGTAAAGATCGAATCAAGGACAAAGCATTGACCTTGGAGACCGCCTTCTCCTTTTTCCTCGATCGAGTGGAATACCTGAAAAAGGCTGTCACCAATAAGTTAGGATAATAAACGTTTCTTGAAGCAGTCTAGAGTAAGTGAGGATAAAATGAAACTCTCTCGAATCAGTTTATATATATAT
>JAYJMF010000034.1:1752539-1768088 GCA_036873715.1 Salvia sclarea | reverse complement strand
GCCGCTGGATCGGCATCGAAAATTTTGGCTATGGCAGACGGGAGGGAAGGAGAAGGAAGGGAGACGAGAAGGCGACGGCGGGCGGATGAGGGGTAGTGGAGTTGCAGAGAGGGAGATTGAGGGAGATGGAATGAAGGTGGAGAGAGAGAGAGTGAGGGAGATGTGGGTGAGTGTTGAATTTATTTTTTGATTTTTA
This sequence comes from Salvia sclarea, assembly GCA_036873715.1. Taxonomy (NCBI): domain Eukaryota; kingdom Viridiplantae; phylum Streptophyta; class Magnoliopsida; order Lamiales; family Lamiaceae; genus Salvia; species Salvia sclarea. The sequence goes on along the minus strand of JAYJMF010000034.1, from coordinate 1,767,892 downwards.
AGAGTAATTTTGTCTTTTAATACATTTTGAATATATTTGTCCCATTCTTATGGAAGTGGGTATATTGGGAATACTTTTATTCACTTTAAGTATATTTGGGGTTTTCTCCAAATGAGAAGCCACTCTGAAGATGCAGAGTTCGCTCTGCGTGGGCGTAATTGAAAATAGTTGATTTTTTGTAAAATGAATTTTCAATAAAGGAATGAGCACATTTTGTAGGCTACAAGTAAACGAAAAAAATTAGGCACACTTTCTATGGATGGAAAGAGTGTGTAATTGGAAAGTGAGAATTTTAATCTTTTCGCACCCTTTTTAATTTTCAAATAATATGAAAAAGAAAGAAAAGAAAAATAGAATAAAGTGAGAGAATTTGATTAGTGCAGAGCATATTTTGGAAATCGGCCATGGGCGAGAACAGCAGCAAGCTACTTATGCGGCATTTTCAGTTAATTCCGTTTTGATTTTGTCCGCACATCTCCCATCGTTTGTCAACTTCTCTAACACCCCTAATTCCCTTCATTTGACCGATTCCACTCCAATCCCTCTCGCGATTTAGGCGCCTTAAATCAATAGGCTTTTGCTTCCGTTCCGTTTCCTTCGACATTTTTCTGCTTCAATCTGTAAGAATGTTTTACTGATCTTTTCCTGTTCGATTTACCTCTTCGGACCAAATCGAGTTGGATCGAACTGAGTGGATTTTCAGCTTTCGATTTTTTGCTTTGCAGCCACAATATTGATGATGACGGACAAGATAGATCCCGCGCAGAAGCTGTATACCAAAATGCGGTTGTGGGAATTCCCGGATCAATACGTGGTGGAGCCCACTGACGGATCCTCCGCGTCGTTGCTGGCTGTCAGCCGCCTTGATGGCTCCATGAATCTTATTGGTATTTCATTCGTTTTTCTCCTCCTGATAATTTGGTGTATTTTCTTGGTGTTGTGGGAAATGTTTGCTTAATGTTATCTCTTCTTGTGTAGATGAAATACCTCAAAGTAACACTCTTCGAGTCCCTAAAATTCAAACGATCTATGGTGTGGTCGGTATGCTCAAGCTTTTGGCAGGCAAGTTTTAAGTTGCTGGTCATTCTCTGAATATAGATACCTATTAGGATCTGCTGGAGGGACTTGTGCTTCAGTTTGCCTTTTGATACTTACTGTATTACTTAAGTTATCCAGCCTTTATTTTCAATCTCGATCAAAGTCTGGTGCCAGGACCGGTAAATAGTGATCTTGGTAAAAATAAATGATTTACATCGTGTCGCCACAAAAAGTTCTGTAGAATTTTTTCTTGTTACTTCGGCAATTTCAATTGATTTAATCAATCACTACTCCATCGGAAGCATTGAAAAAACGAAGGAGAAAGTTCCAATATACCCTCACCATCACCATGTTCAAAAGAAATCTCCTTAACTTGTGAATTTAACGAAATAAAGTTGTTGCTCAACAAGTGAACCTCATGCATGTTTTGCAAGTTTGAAATCATCTCGCAGAGTAAAGCTTATAATTTACATTTCCAATCACCAAGCATTTATTTTAGCTGTATACTTTTGTTGGTTGTATAAAGTTATAAATCTGAACGTACCTTTTGGGTGGGGGCGTGGGGTCCCTGAGCAGGGCTGCCTCCAAACTGGGAAGGAACTTGTAGGGGTTTCTAGAAGTAATAAAGAAATTGGCCTCATTGCTGGTATCTGCCACCACTTCAGATGCCATTATGGTCTTTTCCATCCATGTAGTGCTCGAAAGCCCAATACGTGACTCCTGTTTCTTCGTAAAAGTCCATTTGAGAAGTGATGTAGCTCGCATCTGTACCTGGAGATGATTCTGTCCACGTAGAACTTAGAAGTTCTTTTATGTACTGGGATCTAACAATTAATAATTGAAGAAACAAATGCTGTAGTAGTGAGAAACCCAATGGCTGAAAAGAGGACTTTTGGGAAGAAGATGGAGTGCAGCCTGTATAGTGTGCATTAGGCATAGTCTGGTTGCTCATTTTTACTCTAAATCTCATTCTTTCTTGCAAAAAAAGGATTTTTGTAGTAATATGGAAGTCCTGATTTTCTTCTACATCCTTAGTTCCATCAAGGTTTCTCCACGAGATTGATTTTTTCATGTTGTTACTATAGGGTCATATTTATTAGTGATAACTGGACGTGAATGCATTGGATCTTATCTGGGTCACTCCATTTTCAAAGTTACATCATTGAAGGTTTTTCCATGTGATCATTCGCTCAAGAATTTTCCAGAAGAACAGGTACCGGCAAAGCCCATCATCTTACAATTAAACTATTGTTTTACAATTCTCTGTAATATATACCTCTGCTGAACAGAAAAAGATGGAGAGTGAGTTTTCTCGCTTGCTAAATGTTGCAGAGAGGACTCCAGGTCTATATTTCTCCTATGATGTGAATATGACTCTGAGGTGAAGTTTTTTTAACACATACTCGGCGCCTTTTATATTGGTTGCTTCATTCTTGTAATTATTTTCCCTTGTTAGTGTGTTGTGTATGAGACTCATTAGGAGAGCGTCACTATTGCCCAAATAAGAAACATGAAGTGCAACAGTATATGTCCAAAATTATGACTTCAATTAAAGTTTAAAATTATATAGCATTTATTTATGTCAACTTTTTGCAAGTTCAAGATGTTTGGTACTTCTAGCAATTGGTCTAATCTAGACTTGCTTTTCTCTGGTACGTCTAGCAACTGGTCTAATCTAGACTTGTGCTTTTTCTTGCAGTGCTCAGCGGTTGCATGATTTGGGTGATGAGTCAAAATTGCTGCCTCTTTGGAGACAAGTGAGTTTCTAGATGATTAATGGTTGAACTCTGCTGAAATTTATAGTTATCAAACTGCATCTTGTACTCCTGTAGCATCTTAGTCTTCTTCCTGGGAGCAGTTTGGGTTTGCTATATGCAAATGTCGACTGCAGTCCTTACACTAATTTATAGTCTATACGTTCTTTCTTCAGGCTGACCCTCGATTTCTTTGGAATAACTATATGCTGGAAGTGCTTATAGACAACAAGGTCAAGTTTCTTGATGAATCATACATGTAATTCAAATTTTCTCTTCTAAGTATCCCTATTTGTATTGTAGTGACTGAATTATATATCTTGTGCAGCTTGACCCATACCTACTCCCTGTCATTCAAGGCAGTATCCTTTCGAATGTTCTGATATTCCAGGACCTCGTGCCACATTATGGTTAGGATAGGCATATCATAGTTTAACAATAAGTGATGCCTTGACAAGTCATTAGGTTTTCAGAATGTTCAAGCAGCAATCGGGAAGGATATCCTTGATGTTGCACTAATTGCACGAAGATGCACTAGAAGAACAGGTAATCTAGATAGTGTTGAAATCCTTATCCACTATTTCTTCCCTCTCTCTATTTTCAATTTGTTTCTGCCTTCCAACATCTATTGTCTCAAGTTTCTGCTGACTAAATGACATCAAGACAAATCTTTTGAGGTGAATGGTTAACCTTCTTTCTGTATGTTTGTTGTAGACTTTCAGATAACTTATACGTGAGCTGAGATCCCGTTGCCTTCCTAGGCTCAAGGATATAGATTTCTTAGATATCTTTTTTAGAACCTGCACTTGTGTCTAGTACTATTGGTTTGTCAATAAACTTAGTTTGATTTGAAGTGTTCTCCATAAAAAATTGCATATGCCATGTTGTCTATGAAGATTTGATCGGTGAGGAGATAATATTCTCTTGAAAGTCATTCATTGAGATCCCTATGCCAAGTATTCAACTAACTTACTATTTGGATCTAGATTATCTATTTGTTCTGGCATGTAGCTCTTTTGTGATGTGGCATTTGGGAACTCATTAATTACAGCTTACTCGTGAGGTCTTAATACGATGGGCCAGTCAGGGCTTATTGATTTTGTTCTAGATTATCTAGCAGACACCTCCTTTCATAGTTATAATTTTAGAGTCTGTTCCTGGTCACCAATCTTCTCGAGTTAGCAATTAAAACTTGGGATCATATGACCATTAATAAGATATTTTACTTTTGGAAATCTAGCTTGTAAGTTGTGATTATCATTTAGAGTGGAGAACGATATATAACTTGCGTTATTTTAGGAGGAATATGCACATTTCAGTATCCTTATTTCACTTCTTCCTCCCACAACTGGAAATTTCTTATCTTTTTGGTGCTTCAAGAAGTTTGATACAAAAAAACACCCGACTCCAAGCCATTGAGTTTAGCAGAAGTGCTGTATAGCACACAAAACATTCAGTTTCTTTGTCTTCTTCCTCTTCTTTTTTCTCTAGGAAGGACAAAAATCTGATCAAGGATGCATGAGAATTATAAATGTCATTTTCTCCCACTTGTATTTTATTTTGTAACTTTCTGTAGGCACACGAATGTGGAGAAGAGGGGCTGATTCTGATGGTTTTGTTGCAAATTTTGTGGAAACTGAACAAATCATACAAATTAATGGGCACACTGCGTCTTTTATTCAGGTAGACTTCTCATAGGGTTACAATAAAATTTATATGTGGTACTACTATTTCTCTATGGTAATGCATTGAGGAAGTACTGTCTATAGTAATTAAAGTATCAGCATTATTTTCCCAAATGGATGACTACCATCTAATTTGGCAATACTGGTAGAAAACTACATTCATTTAATTATTTTGTAAACTGAACTCCTGTTTTTTATTTAGTTGACTAGCATGAATCAAGGGGTCCCTTCATACTGCATACTGTACACTTATAGTACTAACTTTAGATGCTCATTAGGGCGTGAGTATCAGTTGTACATGATATCTATTTAGTCAAAGGTTTAATTGCTATATTATAGTATCACACTATTATGACCTGATAAACTAAGTTCTTGTTTTAGGTGCGAGGATCGATGCCATTTCTTTGGGATCAGATTGTTGATTTGACATATAAGCCAAAGTTTGAGATCGTGAGACCTGAGGAAGCAGTAAGTAATTTTTATCTTCATATTATTTCTGAACCTAACATATCACATCTGGTTTGCTGACTTGTTCCTCTACACATTTGGTGCAGCCTCGAGTGGCTGAAAGACATTTTTTGGATCTAAGAAAGAAATATGGAAATGTTCTTGCAGTTGATTTAGTGAACAAGGTACATGAAACCCATTTTGTTGCACATTGCCGATTGCCACTTTACCTGACTATGTCTCCACAAGAATGTACCTTATTTGAACCCTATAATTATGCAAGTGTTTGTTTCGTAGTTAAACCTTTTCTAGTATTAAAAGACAATAATATATCTACTCTAAAGATGTAATATAATTGGTCACTACTGTTTGCAGAACATTTTTTCTTTTTGAAAAGAAACTAGTGTCTTTCTGAAATTGCTTTATATTTTAGAAACCTAAGAGGCTGGGGTTTTTTGCTAAAAAAGTACCTGTACATAGTTTGAACAAGAACTCTTACATTTAAGGTGATCCTATGAACCACTACTGCCCCTAGGACTTGTACAAATATTAGAACTCTACCGCCAATATCAAACCGGTGTTATAAACATATAACTTGATGAGGGTGGCATTATGGAACATCTCTTTCAGCTAAACATATGATTTTTTTTCTTTTAATATATATCTTTTCCTTTATATTTAATTTTAGATCCCCTTTCTTGTTGGGAATGAAAAAGCGACTTTATGTTATGTCTTATGTAGTTCATCAAAGGCTTGCAAGGAGGAAGTTCGCTGATCTTTTGTTGAGAGTTTAGTTGCCCAATGAGTTTACTTAGTCTTTCTGCTCTGTTGGGGTCAATTTTTAGATTCTTCAGATCATTAAATAAGTCAGTCAGATATCAATTGCTCTTTGTTTCAATTGATCATTTCTATACGTACTTTACTTAATAAAGGAAAAGAAGAAGAATTTTGAGAGACGTCCAGTATTTCTGTCGTATATAATTTCTAATTATAGCTTGAGGATGATTTAGATTTTGGTGTATATCAATCATATAGAGTGTCATTTTGGTATAAAGTATTTCTGTTGCTTGATGTATGATTTTCTTGTTGGTACACTTGGTATTCACACCCTATTTCTTTGAACTCTTTAACAGCATGGAGATGAGGGACGTTTGTCTGAAAAGTTTTGCCAGGCAGTGGAACCAATTGTTAGTGATGATGTGAGGTAGATTATGTTTCAATCTTATTATTTTGCATCTGTACATGAATAGCTTTGATGTGAACTTGCTACTACAACATTTTGCAGATATCTGCACTTTGATTTTCACAAGATATGTGGGCATGTCCACTTTGAGCGCCTATCAATTCTTTACGAACAAATTGAGGATTTTCTCATTAAAAGCAGGTGCAGATACTTTATAGAGGAGCTTATAGTTTTCTACCTTAAGTCTGTTTACTTTCTCCCATGAGCTGCTTGCTTTAGAGCAAGCAAATTATTGGACTATGTAGTTTGGAGCTTTCACTCTGTGTGTGTGTGTGTTGTACACTTTTGGGGCTTTCAGATCCTTACTGATTTCAGTACAATAGGTACTTTTTGTTAAATGAGAAGGGGGAAAAAGTTGAAACTCAAGTAGGAGCTGTGAGGACCAATTGTATAGACTGCTTGGACCGTACAAATGTAACTCAGGTACATTTTGTTTTCTGAAACTTGCATAGTTTCTTGTTCCCAAATCATTGCTCAAATTGAATGATGTAGGATTATTTTGCTTTTGCGAAACTTTATGTTTCCATATATCAACACCTCATCATAGATAGATCCGCACCTTATCGTTTCAAGCTTCTGTGTGATCTTTTCAAGGATACAAATTGGTAATGCAGTTTAAAGTAAGGATATGTGTATCTTGTGAAAGTATACTTCTTTTAAGATCTTATATTCTAGTTTTCTAAAAAAATAAGGTCTTACATTTTAGTAATCTGTGAGCTTGAGAGGTACTTCTTGAACCAGCTTATTTTAATTTAGAGCTTTGTAATTTTTCACTCTTCCTAAAAACGAGAACTGATTTAAGTTCACAGAGACCAAAAAAGTACGATGGATAGATGAAAACTTGAATTGGTAGAGATGATTGCATTAGTTTTCAAGGTCTAGGAGGTTCTATCTTCATTGCGACTTGTTTTGATGGATGGAGAATTTACTGTGGGGATTGAAACAAAATTTTAAACAAATACCCTCTTGTATGCAGCTATAGTTATACTTACAGAAACATTTTGCATACCAGGTTGCCATATGCTATAATCATGAGTTCTTAATACCTTTTTGATTAAAACAAACAGATGCAGCATATGCTATCTATTATGCATAAAATGTTAAGATTTGTTGGCAAAAAAATTGTCTCTTGATTCACCCTAGTCGGGTACAGCATTAATAAGCACAATAAATTAGCAATTGATAATTCTCTTGTCAGCTTTTTCAAGTGGAAATAAATTAGATGATTACTTCTTGTTCTGGGGCAGCATTTCTCATCCAATTTATCCTCTTCGTCTTGTATTTGCAGAGCATGATAGCTCGTAAAATGCTGGAATTTCAACTCCGACGGCTTGGTATTTTTGAGGCTGAGGAAACTATCAGTTCACACCCCAATTTTGATGAAAGCTTTAAAATTTGTAATGCATCACTTCTTGATCAACAATATTCTTAAATTGTTCTAAATTCTAGTTGCTATGATCTCTTACCTCCGGATTTAGATTTGGTCATATGATGCATTATTTCATGCCCATCATCCTTCTCAAACCTTTCCATCTCTCTACATCTGTTTTCAGTGTGGGCTAACCATGGGGATGACGTAAGCATCCAGTATTCTGGTACTCCTGCTCTAAAGGGGGATTTTGTCAGGTATATTTTGTGAGCCCTTTCGATGAACTAGCATTGATTTTACTACATCAACATTATGGCAAATTATTCCATAAACTTCTTAGGAATTTAATCAGTTTCAGCTTGAAACTTTCTGTCGCTTAAGCCTCCTTTGAATAACTGTGAGCTTATGCTTTCAGTGTTACGCGTCACTTCTGGGTCTAGGTGAAGGTTTTAAGTAGCTAATCTGCAAAAATGTCCACATGTCTGAAGTATACCTGGGGAAATAAACTTAAGCAATAGCATTAAGTTCTTCAGCAGATTTAAATATGAGCCTTAGTGTGAGATTATTCTTCTTGTCAGGACAGAATAAGCACATTGAATAACTCTAGTCATCCAGACTAGATTTTGTGAATACTTTTCTCCTTCCTGCTTTATTTCACCAAAAAGAATTCACCTATCAAAATCATGTAATAATAATGTTTCAAAAACTCAATAATTCAATTAAAGATCCCCCTACATTTTCCATGATCTCCTTGAGTTGTTTGAGGTCAATACTAATCCAAACACCAGAGCTTATACAGCATTCAACTATGTCCTTCTGCTAGCTAGCATCGGTGGTTGCGCCAGTATTCACGCATCGGAGATATTTTATCCTTGATTGGGCTCTTGAGATTGTTGATTTTTTTTGCAGCCTAACATCTTTTGATGTATCCTGTGTTTGTTTTCTTGCTGTTACTGAAGCTTCTTATGTTATCAGTCTCCGAACTCTGTATTCTTTTAAAATTTGTTTTTCCTTATCATACTAAAACAAATTTCTCTGTTCTTGGATTATTTAAGGTACTTGTTAATTGGGATCAACTTACAAGATTTAAGTTTTTTTAATATGTTTATTTCTGTATTAACAGATGTGGCCAAAGAACAATTCAAGGTATTCTGAATGATGGCATTAATGCTCTCATGCGATACTACTTAAACAACTTCGCTGATGGTACAAAGCAGGTTTGCATGCTTTCCCTCGTTGGCTTGCAAAGTTGTTGAACACATCAAATTTAGTTCTTTATAGAATTTCTATGAGCATCAGCTGGTCTAGTGTTGCCCACTTAGCTCAGATGGATCTCAAATTTCTTTCTTGCTTCAATGTGTAGAAGCACATACCAAATATTTTATAGTAGTTATCCCACAATTTATCCTCCATAGACACTAAATTTGCGGATTTTCACTCAGAAAAATCTTGGTACTTATAAATATTTGATAGTATGCTATGTAAGAAATTGTATGTATGCCTGTCTTTACTTCAGTAACAAATTGGGTTAACATTTTCTCTCAGTTTCTCTATCTGATAGACATAAACTATTATATGTTCAAGATTCTGGCTTATGTAGTTTGATCATTTTTAGGCTTTGAGCCGAGTAATTTACCCTTTTATTCTGTTTTGAAGGATGCTACTGATTTAGTACAAGGGCATTATATTGTTTCTGTTTCTCGAAGCATGACTCGTACGGCACAGAAAGGCGGTATTGAGGCTGTGGCAGTAAGTGATCCATATTCCAGCTTTCTTCCCTTTTGAGTATGTAGTTGTGTATTCTAAAAGTCATGTGTTAGGTGTAACCCTAATTATGCGTCCAGGTATCACTGTATGATACATGCAATGCAGTGATGCACATACAAATTATGAATCTATTAATATAATTAAATTACTAATTTAGGACTTGTGAACAATTCATTTGGTAGATGTTGCTAAAATGTTAAATTTCAATAGAAGTCCATCTCCAAAGTGATAGTTTCATGTCTTGAGCATCCACCTAGCAGTTAATTTTGCTGTGTCACTGTTTAGATAATCTTAGGATGCACAGTATCTCAAAATTTTACCCTTACATCAAAAGCTATCATGTAACTTAAGGTGAATACACTTGTTGTTAGTCTGCACGTAACTTCCTTACACTTTCATATTTTAAGTGGGACGGGAATCCTTGTAGAAGATTACTTTCTTTGTATCAGCTGGGCTTTTCGGTTTGTAGTATATCTCAAATTTTATTCGGTTCCATTTGCAGAAGACAGATGTCAAGGTGTCAAATTTTCAAATTGCTTATGTGTTGTCTTCTCGTTATTCTCTGTCCTAATATTCAAGTTGAAATCTTTGTTAGCTTTCTGGAAGCAGGATGGCTTTCTGATTACTTTATGTTACTAATAGGGGACTTATATAATACTATTATTTTAATTTCTGCAGAACTTTCCATTGGCTCTCGGAGTAATTATGATTGGCTTCTTCTTCGCACTGTTGTCACTAAGACGTGGTAAAGATGCACTTATTGTCAATGGCTTCTGCTTCTAGTTCTATTAAAATTCTTCCCCTTTTTGCTTAGTTACTCTTTCCCCTTGGTTTTCGTAATAAACTTGCGAACTTGTGTGGCCATGCTTGTTCTTGGGACTTTCAGCATATGGATTTTCGGATCTTCATCCTATCAAATACCTATTAGAAAGATTCTTCTGATACTCTATACTAGAACTGAATTAGAAATCACAAAGTTTTCCTCCATCCTTAAAGGTTTCAAAACTTATTGATACCCAGTTTTCATGCCCACTGGGGGGTTTCTCCAATGATAAATAGTTCAATATTTAAAACTACAGCCCCAGATCATTATAGTGTTTTGAAGCTAGGCAATGAACATATCTTGGTGGCATTTACTGAAATGTCCTTGAAATCTTGTTTCATATCGACATCTTTAGCATTGAGTACTGATCGACATCTTGTTCTTTTGTAGTTCGACATGATCTGTGGAATTTGTTATTTTCCTTAATGTGGGCAAGCATGAGTTTGGCTATAGCAGCATTTGTAAGGGCCAATGGCCGCATCTTCTGTAATCGTCCCCGTCTACACCAACCTAGACGTTAATTCCGGGTTTGGAGGATTTTTAGCTACATTCAGCAACTCTGTAGTCATACACTGCTACTACTGGAAGATCTATTGTTAATTTATGTCGTACGTGTATTCTTTCGTTGTGAAACTCACATTTTGTTTAGCTGATACATATATACCCACTCTCTTCTTTTTCTCAAAACACTTCGAATATATATATATATATATAATGAGCCAGTTGTAAGCCTCAGTTCCTCTATTGTAATCTATTCAATTTGATGTTGATATCCTCTCAAATTCATAACTATTATCCTCGTTTAACTTACAATGCAAATGAAAATGCTTATTACTGAGTAGACAAAGACAACTATGCTAGCTTGGCAGATAGGTGGTTCTTCCTCATGTGGAGGTAAGGTTGGACTCTCTGGAAGCTCAACACCGCCCAGATGATGTGGTGCAGCCCAATCTCCGGCCATAGCGCCGATGGCGAATACAGCAGCGAGTTGGAAGTCTGCCAGAGCAGGAAGTTGCTGAGACGAGTCTCCCCCGAGGTGCGCACAAGAATGTCTGGATCAGGTGCAACCGCCATGTACATGTGCCTCTCCACATCTGCTACCTCGACAAGCTCCTGCTCGTTGTCGTGGCTTCCGTGCTCAATCTTGTCCTGGCAACACTCCTGAGCAGCTTTCACCATCTCATCCGTCGAGGTATAGGCGACGGCCACCACCAGAATGAGCCTGTCGTTGTGAGCCGTTGCCTTCATCGCCCTCTCTGCAGCGATCCTCACAGGATCACTCAAGAGCTTCAAATTCCCAACAAATTCCACCTTCACTCCATACTGCATCACAGTGCTCTCCTCCTTGAGCAGCCCTTCGATCTTCTCGAGCATCAGGTCCATCACAGATTGCACCTCATCGGGCCTCCTCTTGAAGTTCTCGATGCTGAACACGTAGAGCGTGATGTACTTCACCCCGAGCTCGTGGCAGCACTTCATCAGCCTCATCAGGGACAGGAATCCCGCCCGGTACCCCGTCCCGTCGTCTATCTTCCACTTCCGGGCATACCTCCTGTTCCCGTCCAGGATGAATGCAATGTGGTGTGGAACGGGCCCCATGGCCAGGACGCGGAACAGGCACATCCTTACGTAACTCGCTGAGCTCCCGAGCAACCGAACCATTAGACTGTCGGTCTTCTTCTGCGCCATATTTCTACCTTAATCTGTCATCAAGCCTGTCAGATTTGTTGGCATGCATGTACTAATACCATTGTGTTAAAATGGTCGTAGATGTTAAAGTTTTGCATTGACTATGATTATAATATACCCCGAACACTAATAGGAATATTACTGAGCACCACAATCAACATTTATATTTAAAACTACAATTAAGCATACAATAAGATTCAAATACAACAGAGCATAAATAGAGAAGCAATTCAAGTTTACCTTTTGAAGTGAAGGAAGCACAAAAGAAAAAACCTGTAGCAAGTTAACAAAAAAGATTTAAGTTGAGGAACATTGATGAATATGAAAACTGCAAGACATAGAAAAAGTAAATAGTTATGAGCAAATTTTAGTATTAGTATACTAGTTTGCTACGTGATTAGCATAGTCTTGGTGTGGGCGATTATTAGGGGGAAATGTGGGGTGGAAACCCATAAGTTCAGTTAATGTTGGAATCACAATTCTCGTGTTTCTCTTAGTTTCTTGCAATGACAACACATACATACATATATGCAGAAAAGATTTTCTCTCGTCTTCTGCATTTTCCATTTTGTTTTCCCACTTGATAAAATAGATAAATAAAGCCAAGCTCAAGAATTACTTGTGCCAAACACCAAAAAGTTCAATAAATAAGAGAATCTGTATTCTATTTCTTATGATGATATCTTCATAGTAGTCTCCTGTTTCCATGTCTTTTACTCAATTGAAATGATGTAGGAGACTAGTTTGCTCCTATTAAACATTATATGGATGAACAAAATGTCAAAAACTTTCTTGTAGTAGTTTTGTGTTGACAACAAAAACTTGAAAGGGCTCTTGTTATAATTCTGTATATACGTAAGCACAAAACACAGCATAATTAATATAAATCCATTTCGTGACTGCTATACCTTGTTTTGCCTTTGTAATTGAGAGTATTTAAGGCTAAACCAAGTGTAGAATGCAAATGGGAAAATGCTTATTCTTGAAGAGGACAGTTACAGTTGTTACAAGAAGAAGAAGAAGAAGAAGAAGAAACTGTACTGAAACATAAGTATAGCAGAAAGAATGATCAGAGCAGCTTCTTCCTCCTCTGTGACTCTGAATCTAGGTAAGGCTGAACTCTCTGAAAATTGAGCACCGCCCACACGAGGTGGCGCAGCCCCATCTCAGGCCACAGCGCTGCAGGCGAATAGAGCAGCGAATTGGAGGTCTGCCAGAGCAAGAAGTTGCTGAGGCGCGTCTCCCCCGACGTCCTGACCAATATATCCGGATCAGGCGCAACTCCCATATACATATGAGTCTCAACATCAGCAAGAGAGATGGTGGTGGCGGTGGTGGTGGTGCAGGAGAGATGAGCAGCGTGGGCGATCTCATCGGTGGAAGTGTAGGCAACAGCAATAAGCAGAATGGCCCTGGTGTTCGCAGCAGTGAGATTCATGGCCTTCTGAGCAGCAACGCGAACAGGGTCGCTGAGCAGCTTGAGGTTGCCGATGAAGAGGACCCTCACACCATACTGCTTGACAATGCTCTCCTCCTTCAAGAGGCCCTCGATCTTCTCGAGCATGAGGTCCATCACGTACTGGACCTCGTCGGGCTTGCGCTTGAAGTTGTCGATGCTGAAGGCGTAGATGGTCACATACTTCACCCCCAGCTCGTAGCAGTACTTCATCAAGGTCATGAGGGAGAGGAAGCCGGCGCGGTGGCCCATGCCCTCGCCCAGCTTCCACTTCCTGGCGTAGCGCCGGTTTCCGTCCAGGATGAATGCCAGGTGGCGGGGGACGGGACCCATCGACACCACTCGGAACAGCCATCGCCTCATGTAGCTCACTGACCACCCAAACAACCGCACACCAATGCTCTTCCTACCATCCTCCATCATTCACAAACCTAACCATAAAGATAATGAATGCACGTATTTATATGCATCGGGAAGGTTTTTTCTCTATGATTTTTTTTTTCTCATTGCAATATTTGACGTCCATATACATACGTCTGGTGATAAATAGATGAATAAAGTTAAGATGAAGAACGTATACATGTGGCAAACATCGAAAATTATTATTTTTTAGATGACAAAAATTAAATTAAATTATAAGAGAGAATTTGAAGTCTATTTATTTCAATTTTTTTGTGATGAGATAAAGGAGGAAGGCGATCGGCCACTAACGTAACATCTTTGTGTTTGATGATATTCATGCTCTCTCTCTCAGCTTAATGTTGCCGTTATCATAAATACAATTAATATTTGAAAGGTGGACGGTGATTTCGAGGTCGATTCAAATAATATTGTGTGCTTAGGTTAATGATGTAGAATAAAAATGATATGATCAACACAATTTAGTTATTTTGAGAAATGGGTGTATCGATCACAATGAAAGTAATAGTTGGAAAGACGCAGGTCACAAAATTTTCCAACTTATTGAATTATTCAACATTTTTAAGAATCTGGTCATGTCGTTTCTCTCCCTCTAGAAGCGACTAGTTACTTGTCGTTATTTTGTATATTTGATTCTATTAAAAAATAGCATTGAAAAATAGTGACTACAATAAAGGATGCAAAATAAACAAAATAAAGGTGATAAAATTCACGTGGAAGAGAGTCAATTTCGAAATAGTACAATTTTCCTACTGACATTGGTTTGATGCACTTCTCTTCTTCCACCTCACTCAATTATTGCAGCCACATTTACTTTTAAAGTTCCATATGATTAATCCGCCTAAAATAAATTTCATCTTATAGAATATTTATTGATTACGTTACCATCGACCTATTTTATTTAAGTAATGTCTAAAATCTAACTCTAGCTCTTGTATCTCCTTATAAATAGAAGTTTCTAATCCTCATAATTTCACAATCATAAATATAAGTTATTCTCTCTACATTCTTCTCTATACTTCTCTTTAGTTTACAACAGTTCCATGATTAACCCATGAAAATTATTACTATTTATGTTTTATTTTATTTTGGGATATAACGTATAAATACACAAACTTTAGATCAAGTTTGATTTTTAATACAAATTTTAAAAAATGTCAATAAATACACAAACTTAATCATTGTAGCAATTTTAACACAAAACATATTTTCCCCAAGATTGAATCCCATGGCCATGTGGCCAAATTGAATCTGACATGGCTTTGACGTGGCATAAATCGAACCAAAACGACGTCGTTTTGATTATGAAAAATATTTTTGAAAAAAGTTAAAACTAATTGGGGATTTAATTTTGGGGAAAATATATTTTGTGATAAAATTGCAACAACCACTAAAGTTTACATATATATTAACACTTTTAAAATATATGTTAAAAATCAAACTTGGTCTAAAGTTGTATATTTATACGCCAATATTCCTTTTATTTTTGATTGGATGAGTGGGAGTGAAGAGTTTGAACCTTCAACTTCACACTTATGATGTGGTTATTGTGTCCCAAGAACATGTATACTGTTGGGTCCCGAAGGGCTACTAAACTGGTGGCTGGGGGGGGGGGACTACACCAGTCGGCTATTTTTGAAAAAGCACACAAGGCAACCAGAG
>JAYJMF010000034.1:1717575-1746736 GCA_036873715.1 Salvia sclarea | reverse complement strand
TATAGAGAGAGAGAGAGAGAGAGAGAGAGAGAAGAAGCAGTTGAGGGGGGAGAGAGAGAGAGAGAGAGAGAGAGAGAGAGTGGAAAAAAGATGTAATTCTATCAATTCATTAATCGTATATTAATTTTTTTAACAAAAAATGAATATATTTGTACCACTCTAATAAAAGTGGGTATATTGAAGATACTTTTATCCACTTTGAGTATATATGTCTTTCACTCTATTTTTTTTTGGATAAATAAATGCAGAAATTTTTAAATGGCCACATCACAGAGGACTCGAACCCGAGACACCTTTGGCCTCGGGCATTAACCTCCTATCACTAGGCCAACACACACATGTCTTTCACTCTATTTTTTTTTATAATTAAATTACAGAAATTTAAAGGCCGCATCACAAAGGACTCGAACCCAAGACCTTTGACCTTAGGCATTAACCTCTTATCACTAGGCCAACACACACTCTATTTATAAGGTGGTTTTAGTAATGTTCACTAAAGATTTTAATGAGTCAAATTTAACTAGCTGGCAATAACTTTTGATTGGTTTTCTTTTGTAATATTCGGAAAAACGGTGAAATAGCGTGAATATTTCTGAAAGGTATTTATGCTATTCTATATACAGTATATAATACAATATTCCTTCAATAATTGACCGACTTGTTGATGATCGCGCACCAACTTTTACTTGTGCCGTTGTGCGTGAGAAAAAAAGGTTTGGTGCACAACGCCATCGACAACAAAGAAAAAAAATAAGTTTTTCAATAATTTTCGTTAAGACAACCCTTGCCAAACTTTTCTTAATATTGGACGTAAGTAGTGCAATACATGCAAAAATTATAGTAAAATTTTAAAAGTATTTCAATTGTTTTTCACAACCACGCACATATTCCATGAAAATTAAACATCAATTTGAAGCTAAGAATTTGCAAATATAGCAAGTTTCTTGCACAACTTGTAAAGAGAGTGAAAAGCTGTCACCTAAATACTAGTTGATCACATTTAGTGGCTTAGCTTCCACTACTTCTTTTGTTACTAAAACACCATTTACTTCTCCAACCAACTTTGTGTTTTGCTGTTTTTATCTCATTCATTCGTTCTAAATGTGCAGTCCACTACTAAAATAACATAAAATTAAAGTTTCATTGCCAACCTAATTTCTTGCCACCGAACCTTGAAATGTAAATACTTAATTATATAAAATAAAATATGAGAGAAATAAAAAGAAGGATTTAAAAAAAATATTAGCATATACTCCTTCCGTCCCATTCTTCTTGTCCTATTTTTTTTATTGGATCGTCCCGTTCTTCTTGTCCCATTTCCTTTTTGGCAAAAAATTACACACAAAAAGCATGTGAACCCCATTTGTACTGTACTCTCTCACACTCATCAACTTCATTTTCTTAATCTCTATACCCAAAAGAAAGGGAGAGGATCCTCTGCTGTGCATAAAAAGCACAGCAGCTCCTGCTGTCCAAAAAACGACGCCGTATGGATTAAAAAAGCAGCTCCATCAATTTGTAATTAATATACTATTATTTTCTCTTTTTTTCAAATGAGTAAATACTTGCAATCAATTGCAACAATCAAATTTAAATTAATATATTATTGTCCTTGTTTTATTCCAATGCAATGTATACAGTAATGACTTGCGATTAATTAGCAAAGTGGGTTGTTCCAATAACGAGAAAATAGAAAACAACTTTGCATATTTACACTAAAACCGAGATAAATTTGGCTAATTGCAAAACTAAGTATGTAGGAGTAAGCAAAATATCCGAAATTCGGATATTCGAACCAATTCAAACTAAAATTGAAAATATGGTTTGATTTTTGCGGTTTTTCGATTTGGTTCCCATTGAATTTTTGTTAAATTTTGAATTTTCGATTTGATTCGGATCAATATAATTTTAACCCGAAAATACCGAAATTCAAATACTCACCTATACTAATATGAGTGCAGAAACTATAGATTTAACAAAAATACGAATACTTACGTGAAATAAATAAATTCTTCTTTTTTATTAATTTAATAAATAAATCAATCAAAGATGAAAGTTTACTAACTATAACCAAATTTCAGAGGGGAGAAACTATCAATCAAGCATAAATATGAATAACATCACAGTTTAAATATGCAAAGTTGTTTTCTATAGATTTGGGGTATTTTGCTTACTCCTACGTATTAGTTTTGCAATTAGCCAAATTCATCTCGGTTTTAGTGTAAATATGCAAAGTTGTTTTCTATTTTCTCGTTATTGGAACAACCTACTTTGCTAATTAATCGCAAGTCATTACTGTATACATTGCATTGGAATAAAACGAGGATAATAATATATTAATTTAAATTTGATTGTGGCAATTGATTGCAAGTATTTACTCATTGGAAGAAAAGAGAAAATAATAGTATATTAATTACAAATTGATGGATGCTTTTTTAATCCATACGGCATCGTTTTTGGGACAGCAGGAGCTGATGTGCTTTTATGCACGGCAGAGGATCCTCTCCTCAAAAGAAATGGGACATGAAGAATGAGACAGAGGGAGTAGTATAATTCTAATCCCCATCAATCACGAACAAAAAAATTCCTTTCTGGGCATCTTCTATGTCAATCCCTATCCACAAAATGATCGACGCATCTATTCATGATTTCATTCATTCTTACTTTTAGGTACTGTAAAGGACTCACATACGGAGCTGCATTATTGCTTAATTACAGTTTATGTTAATTATTAGGATTAATCGTCAAATGATGTCGAAAAAAAATTATGAGTACCTAATTTGCTATATATTATCGGAATGTATTAAAAGCCATATAAAATTGCAAATTGCATCAAACTAATAATTAAGAATATTATTATTAGTATTATTAAGTGTGGATGCAAAAGAGGGTATGTGGTCCCATACATGAATAGTTGAAAGCAAATAAAATTCAGGTGACGAAAATTATTGTATAATGTTGTTTTAGAATGAAGAGCGATCTTCGTCACCGTCCATTATTTCAAATATCTATTTTATAATTTATTTCATTTTCATAATTCTTGTTATCAATATATAGTACTATAATTTATTGCAGCTAACATTGAATTGATAACTTCATACCGAAGAATTCGAACGATAGGGTGTTTAAATAAACTTCGATTCATATATATGTTCGTCCTAGTGGTAAAAATTAATATTTGAGGCTAAAAGTCTCTAATTTGAGTCTATTGTAACGTGATCTTTGTATTTATTTATTTTTCTCGATCAGAAAAAGAAATAGACTCTTCATTCTTCTATGATATTTTAGGGTAATTATCACTTTAAACCCCAAAATATCTTGTTACTATCATTATATCCTAAACTATTGAAAATAATTTTTTAAATCTCAAACTAATGATTTTGTATCAATTCTACCCCACTTTAATTTTTCAGCTCTGAAAAAGTGACGTGGCACGCCAGAATGGAAATTCAATGTCGTCAGCAGTAGATCTCAGCCGCAAGTACTTCCAGCAACTCATCTTCGCCGTCGACTACTGCCACTCGCGCAGAGTCTTCCACCGCGATCTCATGCCGGAGAATCTCCTCCTCGACGAGAATTGGGATCTGAATATCATCAATTTCGGCCTCAGCGCCGTCATCGGCCAAACGCGGCAAGCCGGACTCTCCCATAAGCTCTGTCGCACGCCGGCCTATGTCGCGCCGGAAATCCTCGAGAGGAAAGGCTACGATGGCGCGTAGATCGACGTTTGGTCATGTGGCATCATCCTTTACTTCTTTTCTTCTTTCTTAAGATCTGACATGGCTTTAGCATGGCATTCCGCCTGCCACGTCATTTTTTCAGAGCCGAAAAATTGAAACGGGGTACAATTGATACAAAATTGATAGTTTAGGATTTAAAAATTCATTTTCAATAGTTTAGGATATAATTGATAGTAACAAGATAGTTCGGGGTTTAAAGTGATAATTATCCCAAAAAAAAAAATTAAACTATATTTTATAAATTAACTTTAAAAGGGGTATATTTGACAATTTTTATGATCTAATTTTGAAAAAAAATATCATGTTCGTGGTTGTATAAATTATTGTTTAACATTGGCTTTTTCGTAAGCTCCGATATATTATCCTTTGTTGCATCTCATCCTGCTACTATCTAAATTCATAAAAAGAAAAAGAAAATTAATTACGAATATTGGAGCAATATTATAAATTAAATTATTAAATCAAATATTATTAAAACTATACTTTAATTGGAGCCACTCTAATTGCCACCTAATTTAAATTAAAAATTTAACTATATTTTAATTAAACCACTCTAATTTCTATTCTAAATTAATTAGCGAGGCTCTAATTGCCGCCTAGCTTTAAAATTGGAGCCAAAACATTTAGAGGGTACTAATGGAATAAAAATTGTACTATTTACGAGAAAACAAGTAAAAAAAATGCCTCGATCCGATAAAAAATTGAAGTTCCTAAATTTGTTCTAATTGAATAGGAGGTGGCCGAATTTTCTTAGCCACTAGGTGTCAATTTATCACAACTCTATAGGAAGTGACGTGTTTCGGCCCCCAAGACGACATGTTTTCTCCGTACACACATCTATATATTGTAATTATTGCACGTACATAAAAAGTGAAGTAAATTCTGTTACTGACGAAAAATAATGCTCCCTCAAATGTCACTACATTTTGCGACATGTTTTTATTTTTTAACGCACATAATTAATTGAGGATACACAACAGGAGGAATTGTTCTACCGTAGATTGTTAATTTGCAAAATTATTCCTTTTTGACAAGAATCTGGATTCGATTGAGTTGCTTTTCACCCTTGAATGCCGAGATCCTTCCTTTATTTGGGGTTAGGAAGTGACGTGCTCGACAAGTTTCTCTAGGTACACGCATCTATATAGTTTAATTATTACAAATATATAAAAATTGAAGTAAATTATGTTACTAATGAAAATTAATGCGCTCTCAAATGTCACTAAATTTTAGGACATGTTTTTATTTTTCAACACGCATAAGAATAAAAATATCGATCAGAATTTTATTTATTGATATTTTTTAGGATCGATTACGGTTTCTTCAAAAATTATATCATTAGCTGCTGGAACATTTAGTCATAATGCAAGTGCAGATTTAGGAATTGCTAGGTTAGAGCATAGTGCAAAGTGCAAACACAACAAATTTATCCTCATTAAATATATAGTGCTAATTCTATATGTATGCATCTCATAGAAACCAACAATATGTATATGATTTATGATTCTGAGTCCGTATCGTGCAATCCAAATGGTATCACTAATCTGAAGAAATTTAAAATGTCGGCTGGTAGATAAGCACGAAGGTCACCTTTGTCTGAATAAAATAAATATTATAGTGCATACTTATTTCTTGATTCTTCCCTTTTTGACTCAATTCTTGTCATGTCAATCTGCAGTAACTAACGATGTTAAAAACAAAAAACAAAAAAATCAGACTGTGGGTAGAGTAACGTACGAGACTCCTTTCATTTCATTAACTAAAATGAAATTACAATACTTGCATAATGCAATTCTTTATGATTAAAATCATATTTTTCTAATCTAATATACTTTCAGTGATATATCACTTATAATTTTTGCATGGATGAAATCCAGAACCCAATTCCAATTCAACCAATTAATTAACATACACGACGAAGTACTAACTTTGGGGATCCACGTGAATTAATTAGGACAAAGTTTCAACTCATTTTTAGTAGGAAAAAAAATATTGCGATAATTTCCAGTCGAAAGATGTGGCTGTGAATTTATATGGCAAAAACAACAATTTTTAGGTATAAACGGAGGTGGTGGCCGGTGCACTAAATTGAGGAAAAATAATATTATCTCCGTGTCACTAAACATGACACTTTTTTCATTTTGAATTGTCACATTAATAATAGCACAAGTCTAAAAATGAAATAATTTTTGCCTTAAAAAAATTAGTCAACAAAAGTGGTTACACTACTTTACAAACAAAAACAACACTTTCTTAATTTTCGTGCTAAAAAATAAGGTGTGATGTTTAGTGGGGCGGAGAGAGTAACTTTATTTGTGAAAATTAATTCCGTATTTTTATAAGTGTCATACTTTACTTCTTTTTTTTGGAGCTGGTGTTCGGTGAAGGAGAGGAATCCGGCCAAGCGTAATTTCCTAAATTGGTATACGAATGCGTTGTATTCTACTTGGGAGATCTTGTAACCTTTTTCGGGTACTACTAATACCTTTTTGTTATATAATTTTATTTTCTGATATAAAAAAAAGCAATTAGGAATAGAAGAAGTAAAATTGCACATTTCTTAGGTATGTGTAAAATAATATCATATGGCACTTATAAAAATAATAAGAAGGATTGGTATTTGTTAGTTGGCTTCATAGGAGATAATATATACACATAGAAATGACTTACAACACAATGAAGTCAATGAAATTGCAGTGGTAAACATTTATTGCAATATATATCTTTTGTACGATTTAATTAGAAGAATAAATAATTACGCATGACTTTTGACGACGTAAGTGCTTTTCATGGACATGCGTATGCATGTAATGAGAGGCTTTTCTTAAAAGCCCTCCCATTCAATAAGACAAGTGTTGAACTCTACTCAAGAATTTTGCATGTAACAAAAGATACCTAAATTGGCATATTCTACCAAACTGTTGAACATATACATATGCATGCCATTTCATGAAATCATATCCCCTCGTTTTGTCTGTGAACTCGCACAATCGGAGCAATCCAGAATATGATTAACCAACTTGATTAATTAACTCTTCTACATTCAATTCACTCTTATTATATATGCATAATTCTGATATTAATCAGGTCACTAGTATGTATGTATATTTGTGTGATCGTACACTGATACATTTGCTTAATTACGGCAACATGAAATTAATTACACACTAGCTTGCGTTATTTGTGTCACCATATACTATACTGACACGTACGATTACAAGTGCAATAATTGGGTTGGTTATGTTTTAGGCACTAATTTCGCAACAATATAGACAAATTAATCAGAAATTAAGAAATCCAACGGTTGATAATTTTGTGGAAGGAATCAAAAATCGTTAGTAAAAGTGGAATATTCGAGCTTCTTTTCGTTTATCGGTTTCTTCCTCGATGCATGATTGGTGTTAATTCCCTTTTTGCATGCATTCCATCTATTCTTTATTAAGATATCCTTGTAATTTGGTTATTTTCTGCTTGTACACACTTCTATGAATATTTATTTTGAATTTTCAAAAAAATAAATAAATTAGGAGACTAGCTCACTCGGAATATTTTTCCTAGTTTGCAATTAACTCCCATTGTTAGTCAGATGTAAACACACGCCCGTAGCCAAACATTTTCCATAACATAAGTAAGGAAATTAGGATTAAATTTCATGCATCCCACTATTGATGAGTTGCTTGTTTCTGCATGGCTGATTTTTAGCATACTTAGATTCTTGTTGTTAATAACTATATACATTGATTTTCAATTCTATTTCAAGAAATAGAGAATTATCATAATCCAATCCAATGTGTATATAACACTTACACTAATTGTCACCTTCCAACCAACCACAAATCACTTTTTATTTTCACTACTAATACTTACACTTTTGCATTTTAGTTAAATCCAACCCTCAAAACCCCAAATTTCATCAAAGGCTACTCTTTACCAAAAATATTTTTATTCTTAAACTTATTTTGTTGGCTTTTGACATGAGTTTTACATGATGATACATCTCAAATGCAATCCTCTCAAATTAAATATCAAGAAGAATCATCCTTGATTTTCTAATACTCCCTCCGTCCCTCAATTGTTGGTGCATATTTTTGTTTGGGTTGTCCCACCATCTTGGTGCATAACCTTTTTTGGACATTTTTACCACACACACAACTTTAAATATAATATATTTTATCACTATTTTATATAACTTACACTACTTTTTCAACTCTCCTTAATTCCCGTGTCGAAAAGAAGTGCACCAACAATTGAGGAACGGAGGGAGTAAAAGATAATATATACTACCTTACCTCCATTGACTTATGTTCCCACTTTTTGAATGCCACATGAAATAAGGGTTTCCACCTTCTATAAATACCCATGGATGTAAACCAACAAACTCATATATACAATGGAATGGCCAGATTTCCCCTTGGAAGAATCTCTCTACAACCTCCTCTCACCACCCCAACCCCAACCCTCAGAAATGCCAAAGCCATCGGCAGAGTGGAGCCATGAGGAGAACAAGTTATTTGAGAACGCCTTGGCGGAGTTGGATCCTTCTTCCCCGGTTTTCTTCGAATCCCTTGCTTCCAAGGTTCCATGGCGATCCATCGATGATGTCAAGCTCCACTACCAAGCACTGGTGCAAGACATCGAGATGATCGAGTCTGGCAACATCCCTGTCCCCGACTACACCACATTCAAGCCAGACGTCGAGCTTGACCCCAAGTCAGACGAGGCCGACTCCAAGACCAAATCTGGCCAGCCACGCCGCAGGGGAGTTCCATGGACTGAGGAAGAGCACCAGTACTAATTTCATTTTTCTTCTTCTTTTTTCCTTCATTATTAGTTATTGTTATTTTGAAAAAAACCAAAAAAAAATGGGGAAATGAACAAATTGAGGGTTGCAGGTTGTTCCTGATGGGGCTGAACAAGTACGGAAAGGGAGACTGGCGTAGCATCTCGAGGTACTATGTCATCAGCAAAACCCCAACTCAGGTCGCTAGCCACGCTCAGAAGTATTTCCGCCGACAGACCAGCTCCACCCCAGCCGACCGTCGCCGCCCCAGCATTCACGACATCCACACTGTCAATCCAGCTGCCACCGTCCCTTTCCCTCCTTGCGCCCTAACTCCCACCTACAATGCTAATGTTGCTGGTCTCCTTCTCGATCAGAACTCGGGGTTTCTCCCCCAGCCTGTCTTCAATCAAGCTGCTCCTCCGTCGGCTCCGTCGACGTCTTCGGCCTCCTTTCTGCCCACCCTCGGGAACCAGTACTGGGGCTGACTCAATTTGGTTGTGTAGTGCCGTTGATTACTGCTGCTATCTATGAGTATGAACTGACTACTATATATATCTATAGATCAGAGCTAACTAATGTGCTTCTGATTACTAATATAATGTTATCCATCTTCCATCAATAAATATTTTAATACAGTTTAATAAACACTGCATGCTCATTACAACATTATTGATTTAATTTTTTTTCATTTTCTACTGCGATTTCTTATATCTGCTCTCTTCAATGGGCACATCTACACTATATATGATGCCTAAATTCTTAATGCTGTAGTACTATTAAATCCCCAATTCCAAACCCTAATTCCTCAATGAACTGATCCCTTATTCCATATAAGGGACGATTTTCTTTTTCCCTTTCACTTTCAGAATCGGATTTGGTAAATCTAGTTATCTTTGTGAAATAACTGATTGATTTTTTATGAGTATTATTTTTGTTGTTTTTTCTTTTAAAAAATATTGATATAAGAGCTCTTAGGACTACATCTTAATACTTTTCATGATCATTGATATTTAATCTTAGAAAAAAGCAAGATATTGTCGAATATATATTTGAGCGTAAAATTATTTTAATCATGTGTTGCTCTTGTGCCTTAGTTTATTGTCTTGCACACAAGATGATTCTTCTCATGTGATTATTCAGATTTCAAGCTCATTTCGCATGAGTTAGCACTTGGGATTCTGTATCCCACTTTTTAGTGGCCCATCCATACGTCGCTTTTAATTATTTTTTCTTCAATTTCAGTTCATGTTTTTCAGTTTAATTTCGTATTTGCTAATTAAAGTTTATTATACCCAGTTATAGCGTATGATTTTTAGCATTTAATTTTAACATTTTAAGTTAATGGTTTATTATATACCCAATTTCTATTATTTATAAATACAAATTATGAGATTTAGATTCAAGTGGAATTCTGGATGTTATCTCCTAGAGGCTAGAGTGGATTAATTCTAGTGACATTCACAGAGACTAGTTTACCATTATTGTGCGTAGTCTAGATGTTATGTTAGCAAAAATTAGGATGCCAATTATAAATAAATTATCGTTTTAAATATTAGTGGTCTTTATCTCGTGTCAATATGAACAGACATTCCGTTGTACTTAAAATTCCAATGGTGTTAATTATTTTTTACCCTCATTGTTGCTTCTAATCTAAGAGGTGTATAGTGTATGACCAACTGAGTATTTTATATAATAATACTAATAATTACTACTATCTAGAAATATTTTTATATTTAGTTTCTAATTGACCTATAGTGATTAGAGTTGATTAGTTCATGATTAACTGTTTTTAACATTTATCGTAAGTAACAACTCGAAAAGAGATATCGTTGGTGTAGCTGTAGTCTGTAGAACACTGAAGTTCAAGTTACCTAGCTACAAAAAAGGCTAGTCCAAACCAAATTAAAAATAAGGAGCAGATCATCAGGTTTATAAACAAAACCATACATAACACATTAATTCATCCCAAATAATAAAACCATTAATTAAGATGAATTGGATTTAGAAGGTAGGTTGAGTATTTGAAGGATGAGATGCTCAAGACCAAGATACCCAACTTCAATAATATAATTCTAGTATTTTAAGTGTAAAAATAAAATTATCACCCTAGCAAAACGCATACAAGATCGATACAATTGAAGAATTGGGCAAAGATCGAAGCATGGCCGTCAGTTCTTTGTGTATATTCATCACATCCAATGTACGTAATTTGAGATTCATTAATTATCATCGATTTTGCAGTCTTATTTTGGACATGCAATCACATTCCAACATCACTCACTCGTCATACACTAGCACTGTAGCTGCCCCACTTCTGTAAAAACCCTATTTTTTCTTATTTGGGGTTTGTGGACGTGCGTGGTTTGGGTGTTGTGGAAGTGGAAACGTGGTCATTTTTGGAAAAAGGCGTGAGACTTCCGGCGAATTGAAGAGGATATTAAGTGCCGTTCTTAGAGTTGATACAGACCAAGTAATTTAGGATGCCCCAATGAGGAATAATGGCCAAGTAAATTAGGACGGAGGGAGTATATCATAACAATTTAAAGTACGACAATACCATTCAAAAGCGGGACAATTATCTGCACCCAGATAGAACCATTACACTGCACAAAGGCGGGACAACAACACCACACATATGACACTATGAGAGGAAATATACGCACACATATCAGATTTGAATTCAGGATGTCTCAATTTTAATGACTTTGTTAATTGTTTGAAAGAGATCATGTTTTTTCCATTTTGAATTATGCTAGATATTTGATTATTATTATTATTAAGCAGAAAAATGAAAAAGAAAAAAATTGTGAAACCACAAGCCAAACAATATTAACACAATTTGAATTGATTATGTTTTAACAATAATTCAATTTAATTTGGTTTACTAAAATGACCAAACTATATTTTGCTGTTCGTTCTGACTTTGGTGCCAAACAGTGGCCAGAATTGCCACCCATGAGTCTTTTAGGTACTGATCCTGTTCTTCGTGTTTGGCTCATCCATCATGGATGGAGTTCATAATATTTATTGTCTTTGTCACTATGCACAAGCACATTGCTGAAGCCAAATTGCATGATTTCTAGCATTCAAGAAAAATAACATGATTCCCTTTAAAAAAATTAACAACATATTTTCAAAATCACATAAAGCCCAACTCCTAAAAATAATACTTCTTTAAAATATAGAAACCGATGACTGGGAGATTTCAGAAAAAACTAAATTTCAATAATTCGCAAGACTTTTGATTAATTGCACGTTTGTGTTTACTTTCTTTACTCTAGCTGTTTGATTTGGAAGATAATGCTAATGGTTCCATAAGATATTTAAATTCTGATATCAAAAGAAATAATGAGCTACGACAGACGAAAAATCCAGCTGACTTGATTGGTTAAATTTTAAGTAGTTGCTTAGCTTGTATATGCAATAGAACACAACATCTTACATTAAAGAATGATTAAAAATATTTGAATCGAGAGTTTGAAGATTTAGATGTGATGTGAGTAGTAATTTGGGAGTATTATAGAAGCTAAGCAACAAGTCACAGTTTTGCCTAGCAATTAAAGTAAGAACACAATAAAATTCTTGATGATTTGGTATAATACATGTATGAATAATATTAGAGAGTGAAACTGCATTCTGCTGGGAGGCACAGGAATCTGCATATATATGTAGAGAAACAACTAATTGTATATAGATATTATGATAAAGTTAGGGCTTTGCATACTCCACAAGATTAGGCTTGCGTTTGTTAGATATTGAGAAAAACCATATGCGAGGCCAAGATTTCTTCTGTTTCATCGCCTGTGGCTTCACTTCCCTCTTCCCAGCTAGCTCAGCCATGTAACCAACAACAGCCTTATTTAAACAAAATAAACAATCAGAAAAATAAAAGTGAAGATAGAAACAACAATGAAGGAGATGAGCACCTGAGCTGATCCTTTGTCGACCACATCTCTCGGTGGCACGACGAGGGGATTCCCCTCTAAGTTGAGCACGCGCAGCCTAGTGAGCATCCCGAAGGAGTCGGGCAGCGTCCTTATCTGATTGTTATTGCTCATCAGCTCCTCCAGCATCTCAAGATTCCCAATGGACCTCGGCAGCGCCTGCAGATCAGCAAAGTTGTTGCTCACATCCATCTTCACCAGCCTCGTTGCAAAGCACAAGCTCTCCGGTATGGCCTCCAGCTCGTTGAAGCTCACATCCAGCTGCCTCAGCCTCGACAGGGACGCCATCGTAGTAGGCAGCTGCCTGATGTTGTTGTAACGCACTGTCAGAATCTCCAACGACTCGATCCTCCCCACTGCCTCCGGGAGCGCCTTGAGCCGGTTGTAGTCCGCCCGAAGCTCCTTGAGGCTAGTGCACCTCCCTATAGCGTGAGGGATCTCTTCCAAATCATTGGTTTCAACGTTGAGCTTCTGGAGATTGCCGAGGGAGCCTATGGTCTCCGGGATGGCTGTGAGCCCGTTGGAGCCCAAATCGAGCTGTTGGAGACGAGCTAGCCTGTCGATGGAAGCAGGCAGTGATGTCAACTGATTCCCTCTCAGATCAAGATGGAGCAAGTGGAGTAAGTCCCCTATTGATTCTGGCAACTCTTCGAGTCTGTTTCCGTGCAGGTCGAGAGTTTTTAGAGACGAGAGGCAGCCTATGGTGGCGGGCAGGATCATAATGGCGTTTTCTGAGAGGTCCAGTTTGATGAGAGTTGAGAGCTTCCCGATTGAATCGGGAAGCCATTCGACGTGATCTGAGATCTTGCCCTGTAGAATGAGCTCTCGAGCTCCTTTCTTGACAGACAACTCGATGCAGCTAGCTAGCATTATTAGATTCATTTTGTCGCCTGCAACGAATCACCAATTCATGAGAAGAAGACAACAATGTTGTAAAATTGTAATGTATACATATACTGACCATTAGCATGAGCAAGGTCTGATTCTAGGAGTGGTGGAGGTGCCAAACGAAGAGCAGAGGACTTGAGGGGCTGGTTCAAGTAGGAGTCGTCCTTGGCCTTCATATAAGCAGCAGACGGCAAAGTGCATCTCTGAATCAATTCATCAAATAGTGAGTGTGCGCTCTCAAGATCCAACACTTTCTGAGCCTCTTTCTTCTGCTCTTTGCTGTGAAGATGAATCAGAGTCCTCTGCATCTGCTGCAGAATTCCCACCAATTCTTCTGGAACTTGGTTTGCTTGAGAAACTAATTTCTCGAGCTTCAAGGCATCCTCCCTCTCCACATTCTGGATCAAGCTTCGGGCCGCTTCGACTTCCTCGATCCCGGGCCGGCCCGGCAAAGACTTGTGCAATCTCATCGCCTCTTCCACAGCTTTTTCCACACTCATCTGCATCAGAATCAATTGGAAGGGGAAATTGCTTCAGAGATGAAAATATGAATGTGCAGTTACAATTACTGAAATGGAACATCAAACATGTTTTGACTGGAAATCTCAACTGCAGCTGTTTGTTTCCACTCTCAATCTTGTAAATGTGGTGCATCACTGCCTACTTCAAACCCCATGATATTTTCTTTTTTCAATAAATACCCACGGAAATCTTAATGCATATCAACTCATGAATGATTACTAAAAATTTAACAAGCCATGACATTTATTGCCAATTCATTATTTTCTATTTAAAATTATATACTTTTACAAGTTGTCATATATTTATAATCTTTATATATATTTCCATATGTTAATGATTTGTATGTATATATTATTTACATCGGATATTATTTATTTGGTTGTATTAATATTCTTCAATAATTATGAATGACAATAGTACCAGAATTCGTCATGTATTTATACAAAAATATATTTATAATAAAAAATTTAAAAATAGACATGCATGGTAATCCGATTTTCTCCGGATAAAGTTGTAAGCCGAAGGTCCCTTTCTCCAAACAAAAAGTAGGCAGGTGGAAATAAAACTAAATCAACCAACATCTCACGTGCCATTGTTTCAAGTGAAAATAACTGGCGTTTCTTCACTTTGCCAACAATATTTATTTTCTAGGAATTAGTAGAATAATGTATCTAAACTTCTCTAATATATATAGTATGTACCAAAAATAAATAAAAATACATTCTTATAAAATTACCTCGAGCACGTGACCTAAGAACATAAATTTTGGGTACCATAGAAGCAATAGAAATTAAAAATGATTGTGAAAAAAGTAACATGTTAGTAATAGATACTAGTAATATTTAATTTATTTATAATTTGAGAAAAATGAAATAATACAGTAAGCTAAAAGAATGAGAGTATAAATATTAAATGCAGTGATAAATGGTAGCACGTGTAAATGTTGGAGGAAAAAACACGTGTACAACTGTAACGGGTGGCAGTTGGCCCTCACGGTAAAACCGTTTTCGGCAGTTGGAATGGGCTGTCTTATTTCCTTTTTGCTTTCACTTTTAATTTTGTTTTAATGATATTTTGGGCTTCCAAGTGGCCTTCTTTGATTCACATGACATGTTTTCTCCGCCCAGGAACATCACGTGTAAATCTAAATACTCCCTCCGTCTCGTTACAATTGGCCGTTTTTTCATTTTATAGTTTCTCGAACTGCGCTCTTTCTGCGTGTTCCTGAGAGGGGGTCGTTCATGTTGTGTGTCTCGTCGCCCTTGCTCGCGTTTCTGGTGAAAAGAACCGAAAAAAAGGAAATTAGCGTAGGAAAGAGAGAGAGGGAAGAAACGTGTGAGGGAAAATATAGAAGATAAATAAACGAAAATTAATGAAAGGCCGAAAAATGCTAAATATATTCAATCCCTCTCAAGATCCTTACAATAGGTCCTTAGCATATCAAAAATTCAAAACTGATATGTGCGTCAGTGCGTGTGTGTGATAATCATGCAAGTCATATACATAAGAAAAATACCGAAGAATTGCATATATAAAGATGCTTTGAATTAAAATAAGGTGTTTTGAAGTTGAAATTGAGATGTTAGAGAACCGAAATCTAATGAATGATGATCGATGTTTGATGGTTGTATTTGTTTATGTCATTCCTAGTATTTGCCCTCGTGTGATGCACATATACAATGGCGATTGAAATAATAATAAAAAAATTATAGCTTAATTTAGATCATAAATATTTAAAAAATAAAATTTAATTAATTAGTATACAAATCAAACGTAATGACATTAATAATAACTATTTTAATTAGTTAAACCGTTCACATGTGAATCATACCCCCTCCGTCCCCAATAAGTGTGCTGACTAAAAAAGTGACACTAGTTTTAATAAAAAGTGTGATAAAGTAAATTTAAGTGGAGTAAGGTCCCACTTTTTAAAAAATTGTTCTTATATTAGTTGGAGATTATTAAATTCTTTTTATATGAAATAGGTTTCTAAAAAGGTATGTGCACATTATGGGGGACAGACAAAAAAATAAAATTGTGCATACTTATTTGGGACGGATATATGGAATATATTTTATTCCACAAATTTTTTAAGTCAATGACCCCGAAGTGCAATTAACATTTTCTTGTAATTCCTGAAATATTAGTGGACGAGAAAAAGTATATAATTTATTCGCGAATTAAGACCATTACATAGAATACAAACTTACATGTGTTAAAAAAAATAGGATAACGTCACACAATAAATGTACATTAATGATTATAAATTATCACATATATATTTACAATGACAATTTATTTATTGAATTAAAAATATAGCATGCAATACACTATATTGTTGCATATCAATAAATAGCAAATATTACTATATAATATAATTTAGATATTACACAAATAATTATCGTGAATTTGTAAGTAAGAAACGTGTACTTATTGTTTTTCAAATGTTATAGTTTTATATTTGACCGATAAATTATTATTTCGTAAAAATTGTTCACATGAATACAAATAAAATGGCTTCATAAATATGATGTATTATTGATATATTTTTTATTAATAACATACTAAAATAATATAAATAATAAAATTAATTATAAATATCTTGTTTCTCATTTGGTTATTGTAATATTATAGTACCTTTTATATACTACATCTATTTTAAAATTTATTTATACATTTAAATTGAAATAAAAGATATAGTATTTATTCTTGATTGGTATTTGTTATTTAAAATAAATTATTAAATTTAGAATAAATGATCAAATATAAAATCAAAGTATCAAGCTAACCAATTAACTTCAAATTATTATAACATATTTATTTAAAGTCTATTTTTCAAAAATTATATATCAAATTAAAGATCTTGATGTGATCTTTAATTTAAGATAAATATGTTATTCATTTTTACGAACGAAATTATGAAAATTTGAGAATAAATGAAAAAGAAGAAAAAGAAATAAAACAAATTAATATACATTCTTCCATTTTTTTCGATTTTGTTCGAATTGCGAGAGATATTGAGAGAGATCAATCCTGGACAGGCGGTGGAAACTACCAAGCTGGAGTACGGTAGGGGCAGAGGGAATTTCCGGTGGAGCGATGAAATGCGTAGAGATCGGAAAGAACACCAACGGCGAATCCTAATGAACCTAAAAAAACGATAAGGACCCAGCAAAAATTACTTAGTTTTCGAGTAACTTACTATAATTTGGTAGATAGTTTTGGAGGGAAAAAATTTGGAATTGGTTTTGCTTTTATATATGTATAGATATATATGTATAGATGTGTAAGATTATGTATGGATATTTATTGTACGACAACATGGACTCGTGGTTTGGAACGCTACGAATATTTCCCAATGCATGTCGATATAATGTTTTGTGCAAGTGTGAAATGCACACTGTTGCATTTCGAAATTATTTAGCAGAGCAGTGTTCAACGTCTCAAAAATATAGAACGGAGGTTTTCGATGTTGATCGTTTGACTGCAATGGTTTTGATGTATATGATCATAATATTTCTCTGTGTTTTGATAAGTTAATCACACGTATGTGTACGCTGCAAAATATTTGATGTTTCATAGAATGGGATTAATATCCCTTGATTTTAGCGTGAGGTGTTGTTGCAGGCTGGATGAAAATTTTGAGATGATGATTAATCCTTAATTTCAGCGTGGATCAGTTATAAAATAAATTAAAATCACTAAACTATCCCTATATCAATTTCTGAAGTCATTATTTCATTGAATGTAATCTTAGCCATTGGTGCATAAGATGAATGGATGTGATAGGTTCTCCGTTCTCCATATAAAATGTGGTTCTCATTTGTATATAGATATAGGGTTGAGTTTTGGTAGAACCCTTACTTTAGGTAGTATGTAGGTCCAAATATGGACCACACATTCAAAAAGGTGGATTGCACAGATAGTTGACATGTGGCGCTGCCCAAAAGATTCCTTTTTAAAAAAAAAAATGGAGAGACATAATTGTAATTATTACGTTTCTTGAAATTAGCCATACATTATTTTGTTGTAAAATTGCATTGTTCTGTTATAAAATATGCATTATTTTGTCGTAAAACATGCAATATTCTGTCATGCAGTATTCTGTTTTACAATATGCATTATTATGTTGTAAAATATGCATTATTCTTCTGTTGTGATATATGCAGCGTATAAAATAAATAAATATATACCCTAACATTATGGATGACTGAACCCTAATTTAAAGAATGCATTTTTCTGTTTTACCGTATGCATATACATTGTTCTGTATTACAATATGCATTTTTCTGTTTTACCGTATGCATTTTTCAATTTTGACAGCAATTTTCAGCGATTTTTTTTTTCACAAAAGCTCCACCACCTCCTTCTTTAATTCTCGGCAAATCTCCGTCTCCTTTTTCTTTAATTTCAGGCGCACACCGCCATAAACCATCAACATAGTCATCGTGATGCCGTGACGCACCGTGCAATATTAAATTTCGATCATTAAAATTAAAAAGAAGAACATGAAGATGAAGAAGGAAAAAGAAAACAAAAATACATAGTCAAGAAGAAGAAGAAGAATACCTAGCTGGAAAAGAAAAAGGAAAAAAAAAAGAGGAAGAAGAAAGAAGAACAAGAAAAAAATATATACCTAGCAGGAACAAAAAAGAAAGAAAAAAAAAAAAGAGGAAGAAGAAAGAAGAAGAAAAAACCTAGGAAAAAAAGAAGAAGAGGATGAAAAAGAATTAAAAAAATTAACTTAAAAAAGCAACTAAGAATATTCTTTAGTTAAAGAAATCACAAAGAAGGGGTAAATCTCAACCACTAGATCTATATAAAATGAATGGATGAGAATTGGTCCAATATACTACCTAAAGGAAGGGTTCTATATGATCTAATTCATATATATATATATATATGGGAGGATTATAATAAAAACCAACCCCTATGTGTTAACTAGGAACTATTATGAGTCATTGATCTAAGATATTTGGATGCTTCAGATTTATTCATATTAGTTGGATTAGTAATATTAAATTACTAATTATCTTTCCGCAATTAACAATGAGGGTAGTATTGTACTGCTTCGACCAAATTCCAATTATATATCCTTAACTGTGGCATTCGCTTTGACGTGGAATCACATTCTTCCCCTATATCCTCCAATCAATAATTAAATATGAACGTACTTGATTTTTAGCAACATTTCTTACAGTAAATAGTAATATGAACTTACTAATTTTAGACAGCCACTATTTCTTCTGTTTTATTGTATTTAGAAGAAAACTTTTATAACAGTTGAAAATAAAAATACATGCTGGAGATTTAGTATGTACGGTATTAATTTGAAATGAAAATATTTCATTATGCCAGTTCAATTCGGTTTGAAAAAGAAATTTAATTATTGAAGCCATGAATTGTGTATGCTGTTAGTTAAAAGTTACAGATATTTAGTTCATTGGAGGACACCCAAAGATTGAAACACCACCTCTCTCCCATCTTATTGAATGTTTTTCAAAGGAGTTGAGAGATATTTTATCTTTTTGTGAGATAATACTTCCACGTTCATCCTTAATGCCTTATTTATTTCAACCAAATCTATAACCTCTTACGTTCTTCAAAATCATTTTGAATGAACACTGGCTCCAATCCATACCATATTTAAATGTGAAGCTTGATTAATAAGTTTCGAAGTTATTTAACCTACTTAATTTGACAGTACAGAAGCACATCTTTTTTAGGTATACATTAAATAAATATGACGCAATCGAACAAATACTCGAGAATATGTCATACTAAGAAAAGACTGGAAGTTATTCCACAAAAAAGTTATTCAATTTGATCCATTGCACAAGAGTATCTCCAAACTCCAAAGTAAAGATACTTGTATATTTTTATTTAAACCAACATGCATCCAACCTAAAGACGTGGAATATGACTTATCTTCTTAGCGCATCAAAGTATACAAATAACTAGACTTATTGACTTTACTAGTTTTATCCACCAAATTGCAAGCTTTTAAAGTAAAGAATCCCTAGAAACATTGTAGAAGGGATCTATAAAATTGCGAATCAAGATAGGAACTGCTCAATGTTATAGCTATCAAAAGTTTCCATATCTACACAAGAAATCTGAATTAAGTCTTAGTGCGACAACACAATATCTGCTCATCATGTTGTGTAACGATCGGTATATAGAAATATACAACCAACTTAGGGGTTTAACCAAACCTGGTAAGACACTACCACCCTCTTTAAGTTCCTCAGATTCTGGAAACGTACCTGCCAGGATCTGTCAAACCAAGATTCCGGGATCTTTATCACACCACAAACATCAAAAGTAAACAGCATGGATAATAGATGTACAAAGGTCGGAAGGCATGTGTGGATGTTGTGCAGAAGCAGATAGATAGTAATGCAGGCAGCATTGGCACCTATAAACTCCATGTCGATAGACAGAGCAGACGCTAGCACTGCATATCTATGCTTATGGGGAAGATCAGGTAATGCAACTGAAGTTAATAACATAACCTGGCCTTCATCTATGTTAAAATTTAGGAGCCTATGGTTCTCGGGCTAGAATCAGCGGAGGGAAGGAACAGAGTTCAGTTCAAGTCAAATTTAGACTTTAGGAAACAGTAAAAGGAATCTAATCCAACATATTCGAGGAGGTCTAGGTTTGTGACTACACTTGACTTCTGATTAAGTCTTAGCATAGAGGACATTCAGCCCTATTACATGGCTAAATTCCAAGCAACAAGAAGGAAGAGACCAACAAAAGTAAAAAACAACAGTAATAATCAAGTTAAGGATGAAAATAATAAATTATAATTTCATAAATGAATATTTGTTCTTCAACCATAATAAGTCCGCACCAATATTAATAAGCTTAGCACCATGGCTAAGTTTTCCTTTCTTCATTTGAAATGTTTGCAACTTTCATTCAGTCAAATTCCAATAAGCTTTAATGCTCAATCACTCTTACCCTCTTGAGAACCAATCTCTTGCAGGTAATGTTCTGCATCTAAGGCTGCCATACACCCTGCACATATGTTGATAGCAACATTGGTTTAGATTCTTTGAGAAACAATTAGCTCTTGCATGTTCATCACAATAGTAACCACTACAGATGACGATGATAATAAAACAAAAAAGACTTATATAGTCTTTGCAAAAAAAAGGCAATGATTGAATACAGTTCATGGATTAAGTTATCATATCAGAAGGTGCAAAGCATAATGGTAAGAAACATCTTCGTCACTTTTCAATGATTTGATTTGCATGGAAAAGTTTCAAATGAATGTATTATCTGTGATATGGGGAAAGTTTGTTCCTGGGGATAACTTCCCACTTATTAGCATTTCCTAGGTGTCTAAGGACTCCTTCCTGAAAGAGGCTAGCCAACTCA
This sequence comes from Salvia sclarea, assembly GCA_036873715.1. NCBI lineage: Eukaryota > Viridiplantae > Streptophyta > Magnoliopsida > Lamiales > Lamiaceae > Salvia > Salvia sclarea. The sequence continues at coordinate 1,725,467 of JAYJMF010000034.1, read as the reverse complement.
TAGAGATCACATATAAGACTAACATCACCTTCCAAGCGACCTACAAAGACCAAGCAACATATTTTATTTCCTTATGCAACTGATAGATTATCCTTGAACAGCATGAAGAAAGATTGCTACATACGACATTCCAGATAGTGATTTAAGCTGACTGAACGAGCCTTGGAACTCCCTTCAATTACAGTTGGTAAGAGTCGTAAGACAATGGTGGAAGGTAAATAATCTCTTTACTACATTTATAGAAATTCTGGGCATAGTATTAAGTATTCGTCATAAGTATCTTCCAAATACAATACCAGGTAATATATATAGCTAGTAAACACATATGATTCAAGAGAAGATTTACCTATCTATAATGTGGAATGTGTGATCTGCTTTTGTTAAGCAGTCATTGCTGATTTGGCCCTATTTTTTTTTAACTTTGGAGGCAAAGCAATCACTCTCAAAATCTGCATAGTATGCTGCTCTACGTTGCTGAATGCACCTTAATTGGTAACCTCCACATACTTATTTCTCGAAGTAAAAGCTACATCGTTCACATTATGTTGTCTTGTCAAGCTTCTAAATCTTTGCACTAACTTCTATTTTAATTCTTTGACTATTAGACCCTATCAAACTCTGAAATCAGAGTAATTATAGAGTTACTTAAAGCTAAAATAAGTTTACAAACAAAGTAACAAAGTGTTATGATATACTCCCTCCGTCCCACCGATCGTGAGGCACTTCTTTTGGCACGGGAATTAAGGAGGGTTGAAAAGTAGTGTAAAGTGGTGATAGGAAGATATATTATTTAATGTCATGTAAGTAATAAAGGTGTACCAAAAAGGAAATGCCTTACGATCGGTGGGACACCCCGAAATGGAATGTGCCTCACGATCGGTGGGACGGAAGGAGTACCTATTTAAGAATTCAGAATATAGCTATAGAATGTTACTAGAGATATATAATACATTAATATCTTACTCTATATTTCTACAGAGCAAATTTTAATTTATTAGGGTAGCATTTACTTTACATGATAGGATGGATTGATAAAATTAATCCAAGCAATCTATTGTTTACTTTAATGGATAAATGATGGATTGCTTAATTTTGAACTAGTTTGACAATCTTATCCTTCAAATACGAAATCCCGTGTTTATCAATCTAGCTTATCACTCAAAGTAGACGCTACCTAGGTGAATAAATTAAAGGATACATGAAAGGATACTTTTTTAGTCATATATAAATTAAATAGAGATGAGTCACGAGAGTAGTAACTCGTGCTAGGAGAATCCAAGTGACTTGTGCTCTTCACCAAACAATAGGGACCAGGTAACCCAATTCTCTCAAAATCTTTTCATCAACCTTACTTGAGAAAACCTTATGCACTCAATAATGATGCCTAATGGATTCTAAAAGTCATGGACTCAAAACTATTCTTTTCTTTTCCTTTCTCATCGTCATCATTGACAAAGCATATATTTAGGTGCGAAACTAACAAAAAGAACTATGCCCTATCTCAAAGATTCAAGATAAGCTAATCTCCTTAAATATCCAAACTAATCAAGTATAGAAATTAACTGTAAGGGGCTTGTAACAAGATGCTATGTAAAGCAAGGCAGTCATGACAAACTTTGCATCAGCATTTTACAGAACTAAATCTCTATTTCACAGCCACTCCTAATAATATTCTACATTTCTTAACTTTAACATACCAAAATAACTAAAGCACATGCTGGTGAAACATCATGAGAGGTAAATTGAGCCAAATTCTTTTCTTGGTTAAAGGGTTTCACGGTTTCACCAAAATAATAATCCATCAACAACAAGGCATCAACTATATTCTATTGTAGATATGATTTTATTCTGCAACAGTTATTAAGGTGATTCACGATTTGCATAATGTGAAACTCAGCAAACACCGAGAAGAATACTAAATCACATCAACTTATACTGAAACAAATTGCAGGACATAAGTTTTAAGTATAAAAAAAACAAAAGAAAAAATGGTAAAGGCAAATTCAACAGAGAGCGGTTTCCTTACCGCTGCCAGCCGCAGTAATAGCTTGACGGTATTTCTTATCCTGAACATCACCGGAAGCAAAAACACCCTTAACGCTGGTATACGTGGTGCCAGGCTTCGTGACCACATATCCGTCCAAATCCAATTCCAGCTGCCCATCCAAAAACTTGGTTGCAGGTTCATGCCCAATCGCGAAGAACAAACCAGAAACTGCCAAATCCAAAACCTCCCCGCTCTGCACATTCTTAACCTTCAATCCCCCCAAGGATCTCTCCCCATACGCCTCAGTCACCACGGAATTCCACAACACTTCAATCTTCGGGTTCGTTTGTGCTCTGTTCTGCATAATCTTGGAAGCCCTAAACTCATTCCTCCGATGAATAATGTAGACCTTGGAGCCATACTTGGTTAGAAAGTTGGCCTCCTCCATAGCCGAATCACCACCACCTATAACCGCTAGTGGTTTATTGCGGAAAATAGGCGCCGCGCCATCGCACACGGCGCAGGCGGAAATACCTCGGTTCCAAAAGGTATCGGAGCCGGGAAAGATGAGGCGTTTGGCAACAGCGCCAGTTGCTAGAATCACAGAATCAGCGAGAACAGTCCTAGAATCACTAAAAATCTTAAACGGGAAGCCGGAAAAATCGACCTTGGAGACAGTCTCGGTGAAAATCTGCGTGCCAAATTTAACAGACTGAGCACGGCACTTGTCCATTAGGTCAATTCCCCCAATCCCTTCGGGAAACCCGGGGAAATTCTCCACTTCGGTGGTGGTGGTGAGTTGGCCGCCGGGGGCGATGTCGTTGGCCATCCAGCCCTCGAAGAGGATGGGCTTGAGCTCGGCTCGGGCGGCGTAGATCGCGGCGGTGTGGGCGGCGGGGCCGCTGCCGACGATGCAGACGCGGGTTTTGAGGGTCTGAAGGTCGCCTTCCATGGCAGAGAACTTGGGGGCAGCTGCGGCGGCGGCGGCGGCGGTGGTAGTGGTGGAGAGGGCGGCGACGCCGATAAGGTTGCGGGCTTTCTTGAGAGTGTTGAAGAATTTGGAGAAACAGTTATGGGTCATTTGGGTGTTAATGATATTAAATGGGGGTTTTGGGAATTGGTGGGATTGAGAGGGTCAAGGTTTTGAACTAGGGTTTTGCTTTTGCTTTTCTATTTCTCTTCAATTTTTAAATGATTCTTTTATGATTTTTTAGGCAATTCACGCATCACCTAACTCAAAAATATGACTTCTAAAATTGTGGTGACAAAAATAAATTTATTTTTTCCCCGCTCCTCCACATTAGTTCCTTCTTCCACAAGAAGAGCCAAAATGGAAGAAATTATGTTGAAATGGCAAAAAAGAATGTTTTATTTTTTCCGCAAATATTTTTATTTGCGATTTTGATTTGGGATAATTTTATTCAGTTATAAATTTCAAATAATTTAAAAGTATCTAATCCATCTACTACTCATTACACGGACATGTACGATGGCTTAGATCCACTTTCTATCTCCTGTTGTTTTGCTTGACCTTGAAGGTAAGCTCCTCGACCCCGACAACAACCTAATATCCACGTGAAGTCTCCATTTCCTACCTTGATCTTACCGATGACTTATAGAGTCACGTCACCAAGTTATGTCTTTGTTTCCGTGCTTTTCGTCGAACCATTTTATAACCTTTTAGTGTATGACTTCTATCATTGTGCAAATGGGAAAACTTTGTGCCCACAACAATCGATCGTTGAAAGATTCAGCAGGGTTTGAAGTCAAAAAACTGTAGCGGGGCATATGGCACTGCGATTTGGGACATTTTTGGACACCAACCTTTATCTACTTGCTATATGCCTATATGCACCATCCTTGGGGTTTACTTCATTAACATGGTCATTTATTTGTCAAAATCTTTTGTCATGTATGCTTACGTTGCTTTCTGGTATAACTTACGTGGTTTGCCAAATCAGATTATTTTTTTGAGCAGTTGATAGTAGCAGAAGCCCTGTGCAAAATTTGGATACACGAATCTAACAACATTCGATATACTGACATGGGCATCAAAGATTCAAAGACAATAGACGTCTCGTTCTTGAATCCGTAAGCACTATGTTGCCAAGATAAAATCAAGACGACTCTATCATGCTCAACGTCATTGTTGCGGCCGTCCTCTTCGGGGAGGAACTCGAAGAAATGGATATTTCTCAACATCTCCTGCACTGGAGCAAGAGTGAGGGGGGAGCACTTGTCCAGAACAAAGGTAGTTGAGACGAAGAGAGGAGCAAAGGCTCCGATAGCCGAGAAACCTGCGGACGGCGTGTGGTGGAGGTGCGTACCGCCGTCGGCGTAAGAGCTGCATTACACAACGAATAGGCGTAGGTAGATGAGATGAAAAAAGACGATGTTTTAGCGTACATGCAAGGTCTGATTGGGTGCCTATGGTTCATAGTTGTCTTGTATTTGTCTTGAAAATTTTGGTGATTGGATTAATTAATGAGAAATTTTTGTATAGGCAAAGGTGCAAATATACCCTTAAATGTTTTAGCGAAGATCTACACTCCTAACGTTTGATTAGGACCAATTACACTCTCAAGGTTTGAAAATCCGAGCAAAACCCTCCCTACCTTTTGACGGAAAGTTAACGGTGTTACAAAAATTCGATTTTCATTTATTTATTTATTAATATATTTTTTATTTGCACCTTTAAAAAATCGATTTTCATTTATTTATTTATTAAAGGTGCATATACACTTTTAAATATCTTTTAATTTCTTTTTAACAAATAAACAAAATTATTTGAGAAAATATTTAAGGGTGTTTTTGCACTTTTAATAAATAAATAAATGAAAATGGGTTTTTTAAAGGTCCATATAATAATTAAATTAATAGATAAAATAAATAAATTAATTAAAATCAATTTTTTTTAACACCGTTAACTTTCCATCAAAAGATATGGGATTTTTGCCCGGATTTTCAAATATTGAGGGTGCAATTGGTCCAAATGGTCTTCGCAAAATTTAAGGATGTATTTGTACCTTTGCCCATAAACTAATAATAATCTTTTAGCCATAAAATAATCTTATTTAAAAAATGAAAATAAAATAAATTATACCATTCTGGCGCGCCACATCAACTCTCCGGAGCCAGAAATGAAAGCAGGTATAATACAAAATCAATAGTTTGGGATTTAAAAAATTATTTATAATAATTTGGGGTATAATTGATAGTATTAAGTAGTTTGGGTATAATTTGTGTCCGTCGTTAATATCCGTCGTTATCAGCTTGTTTTCTTGTAGTGTACGCATTTTAAAAACTTGATTCTAATCGGTACTTTATAGATTCCAATTGACAACAATCAAGATTCTAATCATCAAAATCCAACATTCTAATCGGTCAAAATAATACTAATAAAAAACTCTATTATAATCAATTATTTTGACCGGTTAGAATTATCTTCACAACCGATTAGACTAATCAATTGGAGAGACTTTAAATGATAAATTACCTTGTATATTTGTGTTTTTAATTGTTTTCTTCCAAAGGCAAAATATATAGAAATCTTTAGGCAAATATTTGTGAGAGAAAGAGAGAACGAATTGATGATGTAGAAATCATGAAGTTATTTTTGTGGATTATATAGAAAAAATGATTGAAGCATTCAAACAAAACTGAAGATCGTAAAATCAAACAAAAACAAATAAAATGGTGTTGTTAGGAAAATATGTGTAAATTGATATATTTTATTTTAATGATCCCAAAATCATTTTAGATTTTGCCTTAGTTGTTTTTATATAGACCTACATGTTTTGGTCTTTAGAATAGACTGACATTCTGAAGACTGAAGACTTGAAGACTGAAGTTCTGAAGATTGAAGATTCGAAGACTGGAGTTCAAGAAGCAAGAGAAGCAGCATAAGAGGTTCTACACGGCTAAACTTGTTAAAGTTCAGTACAAAGTTTCGTCAAAACTGAAGTTTCCTCAGTAAGTTACTGATGCCATGTGGAAAGTCGTCTGTTTCAAAGGAGAGTCAGCGCTTTAAATGCGGAAGATTTGAAGATCGTCCTCTCTCTAGAAATAGCGCGAAGACCTTACCTTTTTGGCGCAAAACTTTTCTAAGCACCTTTTTTTATTCCTTGGAATCACGCTAGATTCGGATAAACTCAAGCTGCAGAAGGTCCTCTCTGTTCTTCATCTTACAACGGCAGATTTGAAGATACAATCTCCTCCAACGGATCTATTTTTGAAGACGCCTATAAATAGTTTACTTCTCCAACACTTGAAGATTACCGACTCAATGCATAAGCCGAAACTCTGCTAAATTCAAAAGCTATTCAAGCGTTCAAATCCACATCAGTTTGAGTCGAAGAAGAGAACTTTGCTTTCAGTGTTAAATATTCTTAGTATCTGATAGGATATGGGCCCAGAGACAGAGCCCAGCTAGAGCCCAGCTACCAGGCCCAAAGTCAAGCCCAGACAGAGGGAAGGACACCGATCCACCAACCTCGACCGGGCAACGTCGGCCCAACAACGACGGCCCAACAAGTGATATAAGAACCATCAGCGCCCAAGAAGCCCAAGCAAAGCATGGATAGACTCGGACCACCTGAAGACAAACATGAAGAGTCCCAGTAAAACTAAAAGTCGAATCCTACTAGGAGAAAACCTCAAGAGGAGATCTAACCCTCCAAGAACTCGATCTCCTCACCTATAAATAGAGGATAGAATTACGTAGTTAGGGACTCATGCAATCAATACTCTTGTAATCTCTCTCGCATACTAGCAATAAAAGCTCTCTTTCCCGCTCCGTGGACGTAGATCTATCCCCATAGATCGAACCACGTTAAATCTCTCGTGTTCTCTTCGTGCTCCCATAGCTTATTAATTACCTCACGAAAATATACTCGATCATTGGCGCCGTCTGTGGGAATCGTGCTTTTTCACAAAGTTTCGTATTCTCGGTCAAATTCGTGAGTAATCATATGGCAAGGGGCACCCGAAGCAACGTCTCCAAAGCTATGTCTGGTCATAACGACAAGGCTGCAGAGAAAGAGCCGACCCCCGATGGACACCTTGAGAGCCTAAATGAGGAAAGCAATCCCCAAGATCCGGAAGTAAGAGAGGACCGACCCAACCAAGGCCGAGGTGAAAATCAGGAAAGACCCCAGTTCCAGCAGGGCGACCTCGACGCCGCGGTCAAAGGTTTCCTCCAGGAAAACCAGGATCGCTTCTTAAAGTACCTCGACAAGCGACACGTCAGCAACAGGGACGACGAAGCTTCGTCAATCCCGCGATCTCCACATAGGAGGTCTCGCTCGAGGTCGCCAAGAGATCGTCGCCCATCCCCAAGCGTCCGACTCACCAGAGCACGGAGAACCGAGGACCACGCCGACCACGACAGAACCCGTCACGAGCGCCGAGGGCGAGACTACGGGCGTGGAAAACAACACCGACGTCAGCGGTCCCCATCCTCCGAGGACGAAAGGTTAGGCGGGTTCGACAGGTACGGGAGGATTGTCACGCCGTTCTCACGCGAAATCCTTGAAACTCCCCTTCCGGAAAGGTACAAAGTACCTAATATCACACCATATGATGGCCGGAGAGACCCCCAAAACTTTCTATCTCAATTCCAGTATAGCATGATCAATCAGCAGCTCGGCCAGATACATATGTGCAAATTGTTCCCCGAGCTACTGATCGACAACGCCCGCAGGTGGTTCGACAGCTTGCCGCCCGGCAGCATCAGGTCGTATGAGGACCTGGTAACCGTCTTCCACCGACGATTCTTCCAGAAGGCCGAAACCAAGGTCACCTCGGCACACCTCCTCACTATAAAACAGGGACGAGGAGAGTCAATCAGTGACTTCATGACGAGATTCAACAAGGAATGCCTGAATGTCGAAAATATCAATGACTT
>JAYJMF010000034.1:1698008-1708902 GCA_036873715.1 Salvia sclarea | reverse complement strand
TCTCGTAAATTCATATCCTTAAGGATGCAATGCCCTAATTAATGAGCCCATAATTATACTTAATCACGCGCTAATTCATTTAATTCCTGCTACAGGAATTCGGGGTACTACATTCAGTCTTGGTCTTCAGTCTTCAGCCTGCCGAAACTAATCTAAAGACCAAAACATGTAGGTCTTAAATAAAAATTCTAAGGCATATGAAGGAGGTTTTGGGATCATTAAAACATTATAAGACTTTACATATATTTTCCCAACACGTTAGATTTGATTATGTTGAATTTTTAAAGGGAAAATTGTGTTTTTTATCCCATAGTTTGAGCGAAACAACAAAAATGTCCCAACCTAACGTTAATTATAATAATGTCCTATCCTATACCATAATATATCATTTATGTCCCGTAAAAATTTTCCGGCGCCTGAAACGTGAATAGGCTCGCTGGCGCGCTGACATGGTAAACTTACGTGGACAGCGTAAATGAGGTGGAAAAAAATAATTTCTTTAATATATGAAATGACGCCGTTTTGGGCTTTGTTTAAATATATATATATAAAAAAAATGAAAATAAATCGCATCAGCAAATGAAAAACAAATGCAACAAAATGTTAGATTCATTGCACTAAATCTAATCAAACTCAATATTACAATACTAATTTGATACTAACAGATCTGCTACATAATATTGCCCCTCAAAACTGAATAAAATCACCCAAATCAACAAACATTCACCAACAAATTAAACTAAAAATGGTTGAGAGAGAGAAGAGAGAAAGTTAATTTAGAGCAGAAAAAGGCTCACGGTGGAAATGGAAATCAGCGGCGGCAGCAGGTAATGGCGGAGCAGCCCCGAGAGAAGGGGTGAACTGGACCTCTAGCTCTGTGGCAATTATGTGTGTAGTAGGAGCGGCCGGAGCGCGGCAGGCAAGGGATCCTGTTGGCGGAGAGAGCGTCGTAGGAAATGTAGTAGTGGTGGATGGCTTTATTCCAGAAGAGCGACCGCCGATTTGGCGCGCCGTCCATGGCTTTTTCCTCTTCAAATACCTCTCCGTAGAATGAGGTGGCCCGTGCGTCCCATTGGTCGGTGGAGATCTAGAATGCGGCGAAGGAGACGACGATGAGGAGTGTGAGGGCAAAGAGGAAGTGGTTGTTGGAGGCCATGGCTAGGAAGAGTTGGCATTTTCAGTATAATTGATTGATGCTTTGTTACTTTGCTAGAAAAATTATTTTTCGTTTTTTTTTTTATATTTTTTATTTATTTAAACAAAGTCCAAAACGGCGTCGTTTCATATATTAAAGAATTTTTTTTTCCACCTCATTTACGCTGTCCACGTAAGTTTACCACGTCAGCACGCCGGCGAGCCTACTCACGTTTCAGGCGCCAAAAAAATTTTACAGGACATAAATGATATATTATGGTATAGGATAGGACATTATTGTAATTAACGTTAAGTTGGGACATTTTTGTTGTTTCGCTCAAACGATGGGACAAAAAACGCAATTTTCCCATTTTTAAGTTATGTTTAAATTATAAAATGATATATTAGTGCTACACTATATTAATAAATATACACATATGGAATTTTTTTAACAATTTTTAAATATATTTGAGTTAAGAAGAATCAAGTTATAATATTATATTATATAATGCAAGTCAATATTTTAATTTTATAACACACGTATTTAATTGGATTTTTTACATCAGTTAATTTAATATTTTTCTATTTAATTATTATTACTTTATATATTTGCCTACGTACTATTATTTTTTAGATGTCATTCTCTGATTAAGATGTTGGTTTTTATCATGAACACCAACATGTATTGATCATATTTTATTTGAAGTTGTCCTACAATGAATAGTCTACAACATTAGAGAAAGAATTTTAATTTTATGTGACTATATTGAGAATGTAAAGTTTAAATGGAACATGGTACATTTATGATATCCGTTATTACAACGTGATACGCAAACATACATAACAGATCCAGAAGACCAGTTCGAGACGTTTTTCCTGAATCGTCGGCTGATGTTGCAACATAAATAAATAATGTTTCACACAAGGAGTCTCGCCGACCAAATGGGAATAGTGAAAGAAAGAGAATGTCTATTGTCATATGATCCTCGTCTGGTTCACTTTAATTACTGATATTGTGGAGCGCTAAATCATTAGAGCTGCCTCTATGTTCGAGTTTATCGTGCATAAAATATTGTATTATACTATTCATTCTTTTAATAGTACAAAATTTATAAATTGTAAAGCTACATTAATAAGTACATGATATAATAAAATTTTACAAATTAAAGTATATATATTATTTTTCCACGTGCATCGCACGGGCACAACACTAGTTTTCACTATGTTTGACAATGTTTTGAATAATGTCTCATGATTTTAGTTTGTGAAATAATTATACACAATACTTCAAAGTATTTTACTAATAATATCATGATTCATGAGGTTCAAATTTCGACATCTAAAATTCTTGTACTTGTGGAGATACACATGTCTTACTAGAAAAGAAGGCGACATGTACAAATCCATCAAAAATGAATTAAAATCGAGATTGCGAGCTTAGAATTAAAAGATAAAAGTGAAATATTGTGACAATATTGTTATATTATGGGCGGGACATGATTTACTCCTCTGTGGCGAAAGTATAAAACGTCAAGTACCTTTTTGAAAAGCCAAAGGTGATGGATTATAGGAGGTAATTAAATATGTATTAAAGGTAGAATTTTCAGTGGCAGGGTAGAATTGAAGGTTCCATTGGAAGTGAGGTGTCCCTATTGCACATTTCTGGGCCAATGCTTATGACTCCTTCGGCCTGCAACAAACACCAACATGAACATATTAAAATACAAGAAATCAAGTTAAGTTGTTGAGAATTGATATGAATAATACCTTGGCGAGGTTTCTGAAATAAGTGGTGGTGTAGTTTGGAGTGGGAGATATTGCTTGAATGAGATCGCCTAGAACTAGTTGAGGCTGCGATATTGCGCCGTCATACCAATCTTGATCAACAACAGCTAGATATTATTATTATTATTGAAAGAATTAATGTAATGGTGTTGTACTTGTACTTACCAAGAACTAGAAGAGTGGAGTTCCGAAGCCGTTTGTCGTACCTCCAGAGGCTTTGAGTGGACATGAAGGCGAAGCAAGATTGATCTTGGACGTTCAGATTCTGGAGAAACGTCGAGGCCGTGTAGGCCGTTGGATCGGAGGCGTATGTCTCATCGATCACCACATCAATGGTCTGCCATCATATAGTATAATATATCTGAAGAAGAAATTAATTAGAAGTTAATTAAACAGAGAGATCGTACGCAGAGGATGGCATGAAACGCCTCTAACTCATCAGGTATGGAGGTGTTGTAGGTTGCTTTGTTGATGGACTCATCAATATTTTCGCCGCCTGCATCCTCTACATACTGCACCAATTAACCAACTCATTAATATTTGCTACGAATTGAAATTAATTAATTACAAAGATGAGTGAGTAGGACCTTTAGCTTTAAGGCCTCCTCCGTAAAAGACCAAACGCCCTGCACCAACACATATATACATCTTTTAATTATAGGCTATAAATAAATGATAAGGCTCGTGTTTCATATATACATCATTGTATTGCATCCAAGCCACTATAGGTTTGAATTCTGTTTTCCTGCTGGTTGCAACTTTACTGAGGCACAGATAGTTCTTCTTGATCTGCAAAAACATGATCACTTAATTACTACTCCATATATATAGCAATGAGTAGAGTAGGAATCTTTGAGTTACTATACTGTGTCATAGACTTGATTGGCTGTGAATTCAAGATTTGCAAATACTCCCAAATACTTGATCCACTCAGCTCTCTGAAGAGGAGCTTCCTCTCCAGTGGAGAGAAAGGTGGCGAAGTTGCAGGACTGAGGCTGATCAGTGTTGACGATGAAATGAGCAGCAAACTGCTGGGCGTTGCTTCTGTTCATCAGCTCCACTTGCCCCTCGCTATACAGTTTCAACACACATTCTGAAGCCACATAATCCGATGTTACGCCCTTCAAACTCCCAAGTAATCCCAGAAGCTGCATGCATCTCATATTCATCAAATTACCATCATATTATTAATTACTATATTCACTTACTCAGACTGCACCCTCACCTCAAAAAATGAAACTGCACCAGAATAAACTTATCATTAGACTGATTATAATATAGAATAATCAACATTCTCAAATATATAACAATTCCAAATCACTAATTTTTACCTGGGAAAAAATCAGCGTCTATTGAATAGTTGGCTAATGGCACCACAAACGACTTTATCCTTGAAGTGCAGTATTTTGTTTTCATTGCCATCTTTGTATTATTCTGTGTATAAATATGGCACACAGTTTAATTTTCAAATAAACCAATACTCGTCCCTTAATTGTTGGTGCACTTCTTTTCGGCACGGGAATTAAGGAGAGTTGAAAAAGTAGTGTAAGTTGTATAAAGTAGTGATAAGAATATATTATATTTAAAGTTGTGTGTGGGGTAAAAATGTTCCAAAAAGGAAATGCACCAAGATGGTGGGACATCCCAAAAAGGAATGTGCACCAACAATTGAGGGACGGAGGGAGTATTAAAGTTAGCCATGAAGTACATGATCTATTACTATAAAATTATACTTCATCTCGGCATATGATATTACAAGAATCTTAAAATTATAAAAGAAAATAGTGTTCCATCACGGGTGTAGTTAAAAATGAGATATGACCCACAAAGATTCTTACCTAATTAAGTAATGAGACATTTCAAATGAGACAGATAGAGTGTTAAGTATTGAGAGAGAGTCCCGGATGAGATTGTTTTATGGATATCGACTCGTATGACTGTACCCATACATACACACCTTTATCCAACTATTGAAAAATTAATTTATCGGTATAAAATTAATTTACAAATCTTGACATGTACTATAGATTTATATCATATAGTCTTGGTCTACCATGGACAAAAACTAATGAAAGATGGTGGATAGATCAAATATTTATATTCAAGTTCATATCCAATAATATTTTTATAATTTTAACTTGTTAGACCATGTTAAATAAGACTCCTCTTAGGCCTTACTTCTTAGTCATGAAAGCTATACATAAATAAAACATATAAAGACTTAACATTTATATAGATTTTTCTTACATTCTTGAAGTATTACAAAAGAGATTTAGGTGTAAAAGTATTTTTATCTTTTATAAATGTAAATAAGTCGGTCAATTAAATTTTACAGACTTATTCATCACTACAATGTAACACAAAACGCAACATGTATCATGTTCGTATACGAACCTTCTTCTTGGCGGGGCAAGCCGGGGCGAACGAGCACTTGTAGTAAGCTCTAGGAGACGGATTATCCCTCGTCACCTTTTGTCCATATTTCCTCCATTGGAATCCATCCTTCACAACCTATATATTCATCTTATACATCAATAAGAAATTCAATTTCTTGTTACTTCACCCTCAAAAGAAAAAGAAAAAAAAATACTATATAAATAGATAATGTGCACTGATGAAATAAAATACAAGAGCTCTCACCAGGCTAACATCTGATGGATCAATTCTTACATAGACTCTTGAAATATTTGACCTAATCACGTTTGGCAAATGATCACCATAACACATCTTGTGTTTAGGTGAAATATTTTGGAGATTTTGATTTTGGTCATCGGCTTTCCTCTTCCTTGTTCTTGACATCTCTTTCTCCTCGTGTTGCATCAACTTATTTAATTCCGAGAAATTTTTGCTAAAATTTATCAGCATATCTGTCAATCTTTTGTTCTCGCATTTCACTCGACGCAGCTCTTGGATCAGTTCATCATCCTGCACAAGAAGTTGTGGATCTCGAATTTAATAGACCAGGGACGGACGCAGAGAAATAACAGAGAATTAAAAACTAAAATTTCGCCATGTAATAAGGTCTTAATTTTATTTTTAAAGTTGGGGGTGCTGAGGCTCCCTCCACCACCCCTTAAATCCGTCATTGATGTGCATATACTATATATATATATAGTAATATGATATCATTCAGTTAACGTGACACCTGACATATGTTGAATATAGAATTGAAATTTGATAATTTCTAATTAATATAATGTGAAATGTTGAATATAGATTTAGAAAGTACATATATTTCGTAGTGGTTGTCCATTTAAGATGATGATCTAGTTGACGAAATCGACTTAGACTTTAGTTATGTCTTTCACATTATAGTCGTCAATTGGAATCATCGATTTTATCTTTGTGGTTGAATTATTGGAGTAGTATTTTCTTTCTTTGGAATTCTTGTTAGTACCTATGCGTAAATAAGACATAAAATGTAGGACAAAAGAATTGATTCACTTTAATTTGGAAAATGATATTTCTTTGAAAGTAAGTATTGTTAATAAGAAATTGTTAATTTTTACAGAAAATACTATATTGTGTTCTAACATTAAACTGCTCTCCAATTACGATTGAAATTTATAAATTAATATGTACATATATAAATAAATTGAAATATTTCAGAACAAAGAGCAAGTTTAAGATATTAAGAATACGATATGCTAATTAAATATTACACTCCCTCAAATCAATTAATGATGAACTTATAAAATCAGTTCGTTCTATAATTAATCACTAATAAGTCATTTTACAACTTTTAATTACATACAGCTCTTTAAGAATTACTAGCTAAATATTAGGGGGCGCACTTTAGTTAAATTTTAATCATGAATTACAAAATCCTAGTTGTTAAATAAAAAGTCATACTAGCTAGTACATACTAACGCGTCTTAACTATATATGGATGAACACATTTTAATTATGAATCAATAAATCTTAATGATTTAGAATATATGTGTTGCGTTGCGTGTGATATATAGAGATGATCAGATGATTTAACAAATATATATTTGTACATTTCTATATCTGATACGTACGATTAATCAGATTAATAATTCAACTCATTAACTATTACAAATTGAAATTAGTATTTAGTAAAATACACCTGTAGTTTGTATATTTCAATTTGTACGTAGTGTTGACAAATTAACTTTTCATTATATATCTTTAAGAAAAAAAAATGGAACTTATATATATGTTAATTATTCGTATACTTGCAAATTTTTATCTATAAATTACAAATTACAGAAAACTCATAAAAATACTTTTCAATGGAGAAGCTAGCTAGACAGAATAGGAGAAGAGAGAGACATCCACCACCATTCTTTACATCTCTCTTTACAATTAAATCAATTAATTAATTTAAGGCTCAAATTAACAGCATACCATTCATATTAAGAACTTACTTATAAAATGCAAAAGGAACTATGTTTTTAAAAATTATATCCAACTTTTAGCATAAATTAAGTATCTTATCATATAATGATCAGATTAAACCCTATTAATATTCTTCACTTGTAAAGATACATAATCACTGCTACAAGGCCATATAAATAAATTCAATTCTTAGAAGACAATACATGACTTGAAAATAGCTAATAATCAAAACAAAATAATGTAAAATAACTTCATATTTCAAGAATAGGAGAAACAATAGAGTACTCTAGAAGCTTCTTGCCGCCTCAGATATTTTTCATTATTATTCAACTGTGTGTAAACCTTGCTAATTACGCCCTAATTAAGAGCTATATATATATATATATATAATCAAGTATATATTATATGGTCTAAACCATTTTACAAAAACATTATCCAAAACATACCTTATTGCCTTTAATGGAATGAAATTCTTCAAAAATCTCAGATGGAATTTCATTAGGGTTTTGCTGGGGATTAGAGTTGAGATCAATAGTAAGTGTTGAATCCTCCATATTATTTTCCATTTGAAATTGATTTTGAAGTGATATATATATGATGTATGGAATGGGTTATTGGTTGGGAGAAGGCACATTATATATATAAGCAAAATATGAAGTGAAATTCTTTAAAGGAGACGATGTCGTGAGAAGTTTGATTTTAATATAGGAAATTGACTAGGAAATTCATGAGAGCGTTTCGAGAAAGTCGTGTTTGAAATTGCTATTCCAGAATTTTGTCCTTTTTAGAGCACTTTATCAACTATAAAATAAAATATTTCAATCGACCCTTCTAATGAACTAGTACAACAATCATTTTATTAACAAAATAATTATCATGACTTAGCTAGCTAGCATGTGTCATTAATTAATTTGCTAATCGTTTTAAACGCAATTAAATACAAAATAAACTGATCGTGTACACATTTTTTTCTATTAATAAATATTGAGTTCTTGTAGTTTTTTTTAAGAAAAAATGCGCTATATAAATCGAGAAATGTCATACAGAATAATATTTCTAATATAAGCAATTAGTTTAAAATAAACTGGTCGTGTATACATTTTTTCTATTAATAAATATTGAGTTCTTGTAGTTTTTTTTCAAGAAAAAAATGCGCTATATAAATCGAGAAATGTCATACAGAATAATATTTCTAATATAAGCCAATTAAGAAATTAACTGTTACACTAGCCAGCAACAATGCCTCACACATGCAAATCGGGGCAAGCTATGAACATCTTTATTAGCATATTTATACATATATATGATTATGAAAAACTCCAATAAACATGTTTGGTCTTGCATTTGTATCGAAATATGATCAACTAAGTTCCGCTTTCTCGTCTGTATAACTTTTTTTAGATGTTCAATTAGTCTAATCTTGATAAAGGACACAATTTTAGGAGCTAGTGTCCTAAAACAACGAGAAAACAAAATACTATCAAAAAATTCATTAAAATAATAAACCAATTGTATCGAAAATATGAAGCCGTGCAATTAAACTTTGGCGACGCGGGCTCTAGGGAGACATGTCATGTCAATTATCCGATGACATAAAAAAGGTGAGTGTTAATTTTACATCAAATTAATTGCATTTCTTTTAACACTATTACAACATTTCAAAATTTATATGTTAAAATTACAGAACGCGTGAAATTAATTTCATGCATTAATGGAAAATTAAACTCTTATATATTCTTAAAGAAAAATTGAAATTTGATGACTTGCTTTCCTACTAGTTGCATGTATGTGCGTCTGTCACATCGAAAGCTAGCTAATTAGATAGTAGCTAGCTAGTTTTGATATATATTTATTTTATATATATTATAGTTCAACTTACTATTAATGGAGACCAAAAAAAGGAACATGATGGTGTCACCAATTCACATATGATCACGCTATGCACTATTGAAATGTAAAAACAGATTATATACGGCTGAAATATAAGACCTTTTACTATTTAAAAGGATTTTTCATATGTCGATATCTCAGCCGTAATTTTTTTTGTAATATTTGAAAATTGTGTGTAAAATTTCTAGAAAAAAAATGTTTTTGGACACGAATTCTAACAAAGCATCTTGATTATACGTATATGAAATGTCGAGGAAATTGTTGAAGTCAAGAGTCGTTGTCTACAAACCCAAGTCAATGTCAATGTTACATTTATTATTTAACGTGTGCCTTTTCTTATTAGCTAAGTTACACATTCTATAAAGTGAGTTTTTCACTCATAAATATCATCTATAGATAAAGACGTATATATATTTTAGGTATATGTGTTGTGTGTTAGTGGGGTCCGAGTAAAAATCGAATGTTTCTTAATTCAAAACCTACTCTATTAGTTATTGAACTAAATTTCAAGATTGATTAATAAATTATGAGATTAATCACATTGAAATGCTTTTTCAAAAATATGTATTTACAAGTTAAACGCTCATAATTTTTACCTCAAAAAAGAAAATATTTTATTTCATAAATATAACTGTAATATACTTATAGTAATTTATTAAAATGAGCAGATAAATTTATGAATATATAATATACTTATGAATATGTGAACAAACTGATAATTAGTTATGTAGGGTTAAGTTCAAAGCTAGACTGATTCATATTAATAAGTTTCACTAAACGAGCTCAAATGAATTGTTATCAAATCGCGATATGAGTGTATAAATTAAATCCTCAACCTTTCAATTTTTTGCGCTCAAATCTCCAACGAATTAAATCCCCAACCTTTCAATTATATTATAGTACTTATAAATAATACGTAGAAATTTCTGGTAGGTTAGCTCAATATTTTAATATTCAATTTCAAACGAAACACTCTTTACAATAGCCTACTCTCTACACTTCACACTGATTATTCATTGTGTCCAAAATTTTGAAATATGGGAATTGTTGGGATTGGGTAGTGGAAAAAATTGAAAATAAGGTGTGAGAAAACATTAAAAATCTTAAAATTCGTAGAACATCCAAATGAATAACGATTATTCATTATTAATAACCCAGAATCTTCTTCTTAGTTTCTATAGTTTTCTCGCCTCAGTTTTAGTGTTCTCACTTAGTCACTTAAGTTTAATTTTATTTACTAATTTGTTCTTTTAGCTAAACTATTATTTTATCCATTTAAAATTTGCAAACCAATTACCTATAGCTAGCTCATTCGAGATTTACTAAAATATATATAAATTTCATTAAAGATCATTTAAATATCGTTTATTAGAATATGCATCTTGTAACAATTCTTACATCCAGGAATTAATTGAATTGTTCATGTGGATTTAAAAGAAATTGATCTCACATTCAATTAATGTTCGAATCCAATATCCAATAGGTTCCTCTCCGCAACCAATAAATGAATCTTTTTATTGATCGATCCATATTATTGAGCCATACGAAATAGACTCTAATAAATGTAAGTCCTTGAGAAAAAAAAATATACTCCATCTATTTGCAAAAAAGAAGCAAATTTAGTCCTGCTATCTTATTCTATATAACAAAATAAATCGAGTCCATACCACGATTTTAGGTCCTATGTGGCATCACAATAAGTCTCTAATTTTATTTATCTAAA